>JAQIWE010002719.1:0-12769 GCA_034698565.1 Campodea plusiochaeta | reverse complement strand
GTTTCGGCTTTTAAAAAGCCATTTTCAAGGCAATTGGTAAAAATTTAAAATAATAATGATGGCTGTTAACAATAAGACGGCAACTTACAATAAGTTACAATTACAATAACAATTACAACAATATAATTGCTTACAATTACAATAAGTTAACAATAAGAAGGCAACTTGTAAGTTGCCTTCTTATTGTTAACAGCCATCATTATTATTTTAAGTTTTTACCAAATTGCCTTGAAAATGGCTTTTTAAACGCCGAAACTGCAGTCGGTTAAAATAAATCCAAAAATAGAAGAACTTTAAGGCGGATTTTTAATTCATCCTATGTCCTGAAGCTAATTGGTTTGTTTCAAATAAGTGGCCAGACCCAAGAATTATCTTAAAGGGATTTATATCTAGTTTTGAGAGTCAATAACTTCATTCGAAAAATGCATTAATGTAATATTCACTGATAAAAAAATACATAGTTTCCATAATTATCTTAATATATTTATCGATCACTTTCACGTAACAACACACCCAAGCATCACGAAGGTATAATTTAATAAAATGCCAATACCTTTGAAATATTTAGAAGAAGAAAAAAAGAAATCTGCGTCTAAGTAAATTATATTACTTTTATTCACAGTCGTGATTTGCAAAAGATGTTATGGTGGTCTTATTACCTTTATATGTAAGTGTGAAGATTGAATAATGAGAGAAAATTTCAGTGAAAATAAAATAAATAAAGATAATAAATGGAACGTGATTTTTAAAATATGAGTTATATAAAACTGAAACATTTGTGATTAAAGTATAGGAGCGAAATGTAGGGATTTATCGACAGAGACAAGTTCCTGGTTCTCGTCTTATTTCGGGTAGTCGAGAAGCGAAGCTAATATTGCGCACCTTCCTTGAAGAGAACGATTATTCTCTCTGTTCATTTATTAGAAAATAAAATTTTATTTTTGCTTCCTAAAGAAAACACAGAATCTTTTATTAACAATGTTTTCATAAATTTCTCATTCTTGTTTCATCTCGACTTCTGTCCGGGGAGAGATAAGTATGTGCCGGACGGCTGATGCTCTCGTCTTAGAATATTTTCCCGAGAGGAGAAAGAAAACTCCTTGTCATTCTCGAAGTTCTATTAACCTAAAATGTGTTTAATTAAATTGCAGGGGCTTCAATATTGCAATAAAATAATGAGAAATTTACACGTTTTACCCAAAGGCATTTAAACATTGCATAAATAAAAAAACGCAGCATAGAAAAAACAAGTAGAACTAAATGCTGTTAGCGTTAATAAGGATGCGACCAGCATATAGACCAACGCTTTTATGAAAACATTAAAAAAAAATAAACATAAAATTGACACTTATTTAGAATCAGAATAAATTGTCTTTCGAATTATTGTTTTATAGTTTGCTAATTGCTGTTACACGTACCTGCCTCATAATCGAAGTATTATCGATTCGATATTCATCAAAGTTCGATTGATCGACTCGAAAATTAAAATGTTATGTGATAGTATATTACTGAGAACGTTTACTGTGTACTTTCCTAAACCTATCTCTATCCGTTTAGGAGGTGCTTCTCCAGCGGACAGACGGACATACCGAGGACAATAGATGCTTTCTGCACTTCGCCGCAGGTCACATCTAAATACTAATCAACCTTCTCCAAAAGAATCTGTTAAAATTAATAAGGAAGTATACATTTATGTCTAAATCTGTTGTTGTTTAACAAGTTATTTCTTCATCAGTTAACAATACTATTTCAACAATGATATAGTAGTTCTGAATGTCTTAATGTTTATATTCATTACTAAGAACTGGTTTTTAAAAGGGAAGCTTTAAATTACTCTAAAAATGAGTGATTTCATTATCTTAATAATTCGATTATATTCAATCGTTTGCAAATGGTCAAGAAAATGTTGAAATTATCAGTCTACATAATTAGAACTTATTCATAAAATTATCTAACAACACGAATATTTTAATTTCACTTCTTATTATTCTGACGAGTAAGTACATCTAAAAATAGTATACGACGTATGAGCAATATTGAGCATATTATTATCTACTATTATAAATACTGTAAAACAGTATTTAGTTGTGCTGCGAGTGCTGGTATTTTCCATGCAAAATTACAAATTGATAATTACAATAAGATTTATAAATATTACAGTTCAATGTTTACATACTATTTCGTCACCTAAATAAATCCTTATGGTTAGTGTATTGTTTCTTAATAATGTTATTTTTTAGTGGTATTTTCTTCTTTATAAAATTATATAGTGGTAATTCGTAATCGCAAACAGTGTATTTGAGTTATATAGGGTTTTCACGATGTACAGTGTATATAATCTTGTTTATTCTTTTAGAACCGGTTTTAATCCATTGTCACATAATACATATAAAGCCAGTTCCTTATTTTTTCTTTTATTTTTTTTTCTCTCTCTTATTTTTTTACCTTATACTGCCTTTAGCCCTTTACTCTACAGAAAAGGAAACTGATTGACTTCTCTATGCAATTTATAGGACGAATGTTACTATATGATAACTGACAAGAAGAACTTCAACTCAGCGCTCGCAACTCTGAAAGATATATAATTATGCTGAAGCCATGTTTAATATATGATATGGCATATGGTATTATATACAGTACAAGTTATAACACAAATAAATTATGAAGCGTCTTTATATTGGCCGATTATGTTTGAGTCTAGCAATGTAATATACTTGTTAATTTCGTTTCATCTTATTGCTCAGATCAATGGATTCATTGTTAAGCAAAGAATCATATTTTTCAGTTGTTTGGTCTGTTTCATTTTTAAATTATACTCCAAAATCAAAGAAACGTAAAAACGTTACTCTTTTTAGTTTTTAGATACTGTATTAACGATGATTTTATAACTTACGTCATATTTATATATTTGCATCAATAGATAAATTTTCTGAAATATATTTTTTCTTGTTTTCAGAACTTCAGCGCACTAAAATTTGTTACATTTAAAATAGAACATATTTCATTTTAAACTGCATTTCCATTCTCATTCTTATCATCCTGGGCAGTATAATATATTAACCGCAAAAACATAATTTCGCTACTTCTCATATAACAATAATAATAATAAAGTATTTTATGTAACAAAGCAATACAATTCATATAGGCAACCTTTGTTCGGAAATATATAGAGCATTATAAATAAGAATAATTTTTTAACTATTATAGAGAGAGCACTATTATATCCATGCCCTACTAAAACTTATGATTGATATGTCACTTTTTACTTAAAATTCCTTCAACTTTTTTTGGAAATTTCGAATTAGACATCTGCAATTGTAATCGGTAGACTTTGTTTTTACTTTCTTTATAAATAATAATGAAATGATTCTTGGCAGTTGAGTTCTTCATATTAAAACACACCCTTTCGTGATATTCTTTAGAATCTTAACTTTCGTTTTTCGAAATCAGATAATGATGTTTGCTATTCATGTTTATATATACGAAGGTTATTTAAATATTACTTACAAAGTGTTTTCACTGATAATAAATCAAGAAAATGTGCATACCTATTCATTATTTTGAACAAAGTAGTCTTTTGAAATACACAATAATGTTAAACATTGAAATGCATGTTTTAAGATAAAAGATAAAGGACATACAGCATTATTATGAGAAAATGTGAAGTGCGAAATATTTAACATTTTGAATATTATTGGGAAACAATATAATTATGGTCAAATTTTACAGTTGGAAACATCATATACGATGCGAATAAATTAAATGGTTAGCTGTCCACTTTAACTCTTTGATCTACTCAGGACTATGCTCAAAGTTGGGTTGGGAATATCTGATAATGACTGATATCTCTGTAATGTTTATATAGGTATTCTATAAAAATACTGACATTGTTAAAGTAAGTCAATACAGTCACACGTTTCACTGATTGTTTCACTGCTCATGCAGTATATTAAAATTTATCTTTGAAACTTGGAATGCTTATGTTTTCATTAAATCAATTTTCTTTTTTAATGTCAAGATTAAATAATATTTTAAAATGTGTCAAAATTTTAATTAATGTGCTTGATTTTCTTTACAGTCTCCTAATTAGTTCTTCTATGTTTCAAATATCTATAACAGAGTCGGTCTTACGACATCACCAAATCAGAAACTTTTAATCATCATCTAAAAATCACTTATTCCCTATAGAAACTCTCCAACGGACGCTTGGAGTGTTTCAATAGGCAGCAGTGAGTGATTTTTTTGGTATATTAAGAAGGTTTGTTAAATTCTCAAGGGTATAGAAAAACAACGAGTGATTATTGTTTTTTACTGATGTTCGTATAAAGCGAAATCAATTTAACGTAATCATTCGAGACTATTTTCATATTGAATGTTGATAACCTACTTTCTATGAATTTTGATCAAAATAACACAAGTAGGAAATGTACAATATTTAAATAAATACATTGAAAGGAAATATTTCTCAAGATATTCGAACTTTCTACCCAGTTGACATGCACTCCCTTTGCATTATGTAACCATATACATTTATAAAAATGAATTCTGATTTCTTAAATCGACGGAAATATTTAGTCTTGAAGAATGACAACTGTTTGCGTAACTAAAAAAGTTGGTCTTCCTTGTTTTACAAATTTTATTTATTTATAATTTAAAAATTAATATAGGCAACCGTTATTATTAAATGAAATAATATAACATACAAATCACTGCTCTTTTTCTCGATAAAAATTATTGAAATTTGAATATAATTAATTAGCGTTCAAGTCGATTTAAAATTCAGAAATACTTCAACGTTAAAAAAAATGACGGAATCTTTGAAAGCAAGTACATTGGCGTTACTATACAACGAGTATAATTATCGAGATAATTATATCTGAAAACCAATTCTTAATAGTTTCGCTGGTCACTTTAAATATAGAAATCAACAGTAAATTCTGAAACCAGAAGAATATGACTGAAAAAAAAATTATACTCCGCGAAAACAGTAAATCAAGATGACCATTTCATGCGTATTGAAAAGGGAGATATGACCAATAAACACCTTTAAAAGACATACCAAGTTTTTTTAATTTCTTGCTTTACCAGTTTTAAAAATAATAATGAAGTTTTATAACTCGTTTAAGTGAAGAGAATACAATTATTAAAATATGGTGAGAACAGATGAAAAACATAAAGAAGAACCCCCAATACCGTGGAAGATAAGGTTAAGTTATGGAACTGGTCATGTTTATAACGATCTTTGTGCAACAGTTTGGTTTTCGTATTTGCTAGTCTTTTTTCAAGTAAGTTCAACATTTTTAAAATGAATGAATTAATTGAAAATTTTAGATGTATTTATGTAAGTCGATGACATACAATATACCTGATGATTATGGTTATTTCTTTTCGTTGATATTCAAGTGATCCATCACTTTTTTCTCTCCTTTTTTTACTATACAGTACTAGTTGAAATAGTATATTTCTTCAAAAATTAGGATGGAGGAAACTTCCAAGACGTTATAGAGAACAAGGATTATTTTACCTATTATTATTTTAAAACATTCAGGAATAAACTTCTTACAAAACACACATGAAGATCTAAATACCAGTAGCAATTATAATGCTCTTCTATATTTAGCATGTAAGAAAAACAACATAGAACGGAAGAAAAACTTTTCTTCTTTTACGTAATAATTCGTGGAAGCCCGTAGACTGAATATCTTCTTTTATAAATAGCTGTATTCTGAACAGGTTTTAAGGATGCCTCGTCAACAGTCTTATTTTACAGGTGCTTTTGTTAATGTACCTGTATAATTACTTTTTTTAAGATGCGTGCCAATCTGAACGGTTTTCGCACGTAGCTGTGTAATATTGACCATGTATCTAAGATTAAAAAATGTGTGATATAACAAACAAACAAGAAATCGTACTGCTACAGTACTGTATCTATAATATGTACTATGCAGTATGAGTTTTTTCAATGCAATGCAATATAGGGGACTGAATAGACCAGCAGGAGATTGACACTTCCAAGAACGGACAAGTTGAACGATCATTTGCAATATCATTATTTTATAGCTAACAAATGGAAACATATTAAATATAGGAATATAATATTTATTTAATCAATTGCAAAAGGCGATCTGAGATGGAGAATTTTCCGAAACTGAATAACTTCTTTCACTTTCTAGTATGTTTTACGTTTTGAACCTGCTCATGCTGGTATCCTATCCTTGGTTGGTCAGATAGCTGATGGTCTTTGTACACCAATAGTTGGGCTTGTAGTAGATGGAAGTGGACGAATATGTGGAATACCATACGGAAGAAGAAAATTAATTCATCTCATAGGTACAAATATATTTGCATTAATGATTATTCGTAAAGTTTTTCAAAATGGAGTAATAAAGACCAATAAAAAACTGTATATAACTGGTAATATTTTGATATTTATGTGATATCATTATCAAAGTGGAAAACACTTTGTTTGATAACGATATTACATAAATATCGAAATATTACCAGTGGTCTTTATTACTCCATTTTGGCAAACTTTACAAATACGAATCAAAGACCTGTGAGCTTAAACTATCTATTCAATTTTGTATTAATGATACATAATTTATAACACAAAACTTCTACAGTATCACTCATACTCATACTCATACCCAGCAGTCTCTCATGAAAGTCATGGCCTCAATAACTTACCAAATTTGTCGTCATTCAGCGCCGTAGCTAGCGGCGCAAAGGAAATAGTTCATGAATAAGGCGCCAAATTCGAAAATAATTTAAAAGTCAATGACTAATATTACGAGGGGGGATCAAATATAAACGAGACTTTTGGAGTAGCATCAGAATGGAACAACACACATTATTTTTGAAATATTAAATATTTGGTCTAATGTTCCCAGAATCGTTTGGCATCGTTCATCTGTTCATATGCCCCTTTGTTTTGCTGTGATGAAGGTTTGTGAGAGAAAGCTACGTACAACAGTTGCACAAAACAGCACAAAACTTCACAAAATATCTGTAAAAATAGTGTAAAAACAGTTCATTTTTAACTATAATTTTCAAAATTTTCTTCGCACGCTCCAATCATGGTGATGCTTCGCGAACGATCCTCGACGCTGTCCGATTTTCGTCTCTTCCGAAAATGTTACTCTTGTTAATCTCAACTTTGAAACTTCAAGAAATATAAAAAATTGTTACATGTTTGTAATAATATTAAAATTCTTCACAAACATCAGATTTTCTTAATTAAAGATGCAATAGTTTTTATTTCTCTTTTTTTCTGTGACGAAGGAAGAAATTTACAAACAAAGTTTTCAACACTAATAAGTGAGAACCAAATGAAAATTTAAAATTTAAAATATTGAATAAACTGTCATTCAATAATAAAGAAATTACTACTGCTGTCAAATTCCCCAGATTGATCATGATGAAGATTTGACGAAATAATCACGAGTGCTACGTTTGTGACATCTGTCAATACTAAAGCGAACAACATAATAAGTAAATCAACATAATTGTCTCTCTTATAATATTTTGCGAAGTATAAAAGCAAGTTCTATAGATTTTTAAGCGCATTCCAGTGTGTGTAATAAGAAGTAAATACCCTTAATTATATATTTCTCTCTTTCAGGTACAATATGTGTTACAATATCATATCCATTTATATATCTTGAATGTTACCTTTACAGTGGTCAGAAAATGCTATGGAAAATCTTGTATTATTCTGTATTTATTGTAATATTCCAATTTGGATGGGCTTCAGTACAAATCACACATTTATCTTTCATACCATTTATTACAAAGTGTCCCTTCAGAAGAACGCAACTTGCATCAACTAGGTAATTTAGGTAAAAAAAATGTATTATCTTTGCCGGAAACGCCTACTTAATTATTGTCATTATTGCATAATTATTTATTTTCTATTATTGAAAATGTAATATGTATTGATCGAGATCTCTTGCTACAGAACTTTGAATGCAGAACTTGTTATTTATATTCACATTCCTGCAATGATTTTGAGTTATTTCTCAGGTTGAATATAATTATATAGGTTATACTCTCTTGGGCGAACCTTTTATTGACAGAAGAAGAACATAATTATACAAAGTGGCAATTCAAATTTCATCCGCATAACATGATATAATTATGTATGAGTACAGTACCGAAACAAGCGCTCAAAATTGTTCATTTCGGATAATGTTTCAGCCGTATAAAATCCACTTCTCAGTTATCAGTGACCCGTGATGGTAACTTCTGATATTGGGTTTTCAGTACTTTTTATGGGAAACCAGGTTAATTTTCTCAGATTATAAATCCATAATTTTCCATTTCAAGTTATTGTTTTCATTGTTATGTTTCAGATATGGCTTCACAGTTCTTTCCAATGTAACAGTATACTTTCTGACATGGTTACTTCTTAAAACTCGTAGTGGAGGAACTAATGATACTCTGAAACCAACTGATGCAGAAGATTTCAGAGTGAGTATACAGTTTGAATCAGTGATAAATAATTATAGCTCAAAGGAAAATTGAATTCCTTATAGATTTTATTTTATACTTACAAATATTTGTTTGATTATATGAACTCCAAAAAAAAACATAATAAGCTGACCGTATAGATACAACATACCTTCTTGGCAATAAAGCATCGATACTGAAAATACAGAAGGAGTATGAGCTTATACTGACAGTAAAATTTAACTATACAGAAACAGTTCTGGATTACTAACAATAAAAACAATATGAATTGCATAATTACAACAACATCGTAATAATATAGAAACATTAAGAAAAATAAATATAATAAGTATTAATTAAACAACATTTAAAATGAATATTTTTTGTTTTCTTTCTTTTTATAGATAGTTGTATTAATATGTGCTGGTGTGGGGTTAATATTTTCTCTCATTTTTCATCTGGGAATATCTGAAATAATACCACCGACTGAAAAAGCATCTGAAACAGCGACTGAAGCAGAAAACCATCGTGCACAAGAAGAAGGTAATCTGGAAAAAATAACTTCGTCAAGAATGATTGGATCATTTAAAACTCCAGGTAATTGTTGGTTTATAACCTCGGAATTTGAACTTCAGCATTGCTGTGTAACATATGGAACAGCATGATGACAGAGTTCTTATAATTTGCAGATTTTGTTTCTGATTTCTTATCACTTCGGAAATGTGAATAAGTTTCTAATATGAAGGATATTCAGACTAGTGATGGACAAGACAAGACTCTTGCAAGAGTCAAGGCTACTCTTGTCTTGTCTTGGTGTTTCGAGACAAGAGTCTACCAGACTCTTGATCTTGATATCAAAACTGACCTAGAGTCTTGTCTTGGTTTCAAAAATCTGTCATGACTCTTGCAAGAGTCTTGAATCGTCAAGAGTCTTGAACCACCCACTACGGATACCAGTGGGTGGTTATACTAACTTCTATATTTCAATGATCTTTTAAAAAGAATTCATTTTTACGTTACCAAAGCTACCTTTAAAACTTTTCTGCCCATAGTAGTTTATGAAATATACACAAAATAACAAAAAGACCGTTATTTTTTTAATTTTTATGGCGTACTTTTGAAAATCTGGTATTATCTCAGGAGTTATTATGAGTAGGAAAATTTTATTGTAGCTTTGGAAATGTAAAAATGAATTCTTTCTCATTGATCATAAAAATATAGCAGTTAGAAACCACTCCCTCGCATTCGTAGCGGGTGGTTCAAGACTCCTGAGTCCTGACGTTCCAAGACTCTTGCAAGAGTCAGGCGTCAAGAGTCTTGTCTTGTCAAGAAGTTGAAACGTACACACTTGTCTTGTCTTGAAACGTCAAGACAAGAATTAAGTGGACTCTTGTCTTGAATGTCAAGACAAAGACAAGAGTCTTGAAATTTCAAGACTCTTGTCCATCACTAATTCAGACATATTATACCTCGATCATTTTCAAGGGGATCTGGAAAAATGAAAATAAATTTTTTCCAATTCTAGAAGTGTTTCTGTGTTTGGGTATGCTATGGACAGTTTATTTACTCGAAAATTTTGTCACAACTTAAGTTAGTTTACTTTGTTTATCCATCATAAAATTTGCAGTTATTATCCCACGTCAATATATTGAGCAATACTATCTTGCAAGCCTTTTGTTCTTAAATTTTAAGCTGAAACTTAGGCCACCGTCGATTAAAACATGCTTCTTACTCTGAACATAGTGACTATTGCTTTCTTCACTTCGAAGGGACTGTTTATGTAATTCTGTAACTCGAATGTTTCATATTATATCTTACTATACCATTTTTTTAATTTTCTATAGTGAATCTTGCAAGCAACATACCAAAGACAATAGAAAGTGGAATTCAGAAAGCAGATACTAATGATGTCACAAGCCAAGAGAGTTCGCTTAGTAATATTAAATGGTTCACAAATTGGCGTTTCTATCTAGTAAGTAACTTCATACTTCGAGATTACTATATCTTCACTATAGTAGAGTGAGAATATGCTTATATCAATGGCTGCCTGCTTATTATATCAAACAAAATTGACAAATTCAACAGAATATAACGACATCAAATTGATTACAGTATAAAATGTTTTCAAATTTGTATCTTGGAATATAAATGCATGGTTGTCGATGGTTGTGCAGAATGTGGATTTGTGGATGGAGTCTCCCATAGCACTCTTACAAGCGATTTCTTGGAGTATAATATTTCTTTTACAGGCAAATCTTTTTAAATGATTTCCATGAAGAACTTTGAGATTATGCCTCGAACATTAATATACAAACCGATAGCCTCTATTTTTTAAAGAAATATTTTCAGTAAAATATGAACCACTCATGGGGTCAGTATATAGGGTTTGTTTCTCGTTTTCTCCTCGCGTACTCTAACTGCTGCTTGTTCTGACTCGAGTACAAATTTTACCAGCTAAAAATCTTTAAACACTACTATATAATACGCAAGCAGGTGTACTGTAGAATTACAACCATAAGATTGTTTATTAATTGTTAATCCTATAAGATGAAAATGTTTTTAATATAATTTTTTGATCTGCTAAAATCAACCAAGAAGCATGCTACTACCCTTTTTGAAATAATTTGGTGAATTTTCTAAAACTCTGCTCTTTTAGAATATTTCATGTAAAATGACAAAAAAATCCTTCACTTTTGTTAGTGTCATAATTGCACCATACTAAAATTATCTTATATTTTGTCTTTCAGAATGGTATTATTTACATGTCAACCAGAACTTTCTGTAACCTATCTCAATCATACACACCTCTATATGTCCAGAATGGTTTAGAACTTTCAAAACTATCAGTTGCATTATTGCCTCTTACAATGGTTTTATCAGGTTTTCTTACGTCCTTGTGTGTACATAAAGCCAGTCTGTGCTTTGGCAGAAAGGTGTGTTTGGTCAATATTATAAAGCTATAAATATTTTATAAAAGCATCTTACAGCATTTTATTATTGCTATAATACCATACTGTACAACCTATTTTGTAAATAGCAAGAATAAAAGAATGACAATTATGAGGTGTCTCTAACATATCCTTTTTCTTTTAATTTTTGGGATATTGCAATAGAGTATTCCAAGATGTCCACGGCAACATCTTTAAATATGCTTATTTTAATTACTCGTAATTGAAAGATAAATTTCAGAACTACTATGATTCCTTTAATTTTCGGAAGGGGGCACTCCTCCTGTTAGATTTGTATACAATCAGAAAACTAATAATTATATTTCGATGGACTTATCCCTGATTTAGTGGTTATAATACTAAATACTTAATTATTTTAGGGTGCTTACATTATTGGTGGACTTTTATGTATATCTGCTTGTGCAATAGTTGGATATGGATGCTTAACTCAGTCTCAACTTTATCGTCAATATTTCATTTATGTTGAAGCTGCAGCGTTCGGTGAGTACAAATAACAGATTATTATATAGGGAGGAGAAAATATATATATTTACTCTGTTAGTCTGTTTACCACAGTAAACTGACAAAAAAATAACAGAATACAGTATTGGCATAATGATAATAAAAATGACTGAGTCTTTCAATATTATATGTAGTATGTTGACAGAAGAGAATTTCTTGAATAATATTACATCGACCACTAGTAATTTTCTGTATGCTGATGAAGTTTTCATTTTAATCTGAATCGAACTTTCATGTATGTGAAATGTATTTACCACTATATAGAATCCGTCAATCCGGTTAGAAATAGATATAATCATTCAAAAATTAATTGACAAAAAATTGTCAATATTTTGTACTTTATTAGTACATTTATTATTATTTGATTTCGTGGGATGTTTGAAACTACAAGAGTGGTTTCATTCCTTAAAATTTAGAGATATACCATTTGAAATCTAGACTTGCCAATTTCTCCACTCATTCTTGTACAAATTTTTGTACAATCATGACATAGTATTTTAAACTAACTGTACAACAAAATTTACAACTAATATTATATGATGAAATAAAAACTGCCAAGTGTTCTTCTAGACAATATCCAATACAGTAAATATTAACTAATATTATCATATTTATTATATTATTGTATAATAAAACAAATATATATAACGATACAATTAAAAATGAAAAAATTTCATTAGTAGTTTAATTGAGGAGTAACTAATTTTTATTAAAGCAATAATTTTAAACTTATTGTTAACTTAACTTTATCAATTTGTCAATTGTGACCAATGTCAATTTGTACTCTCAAAAATAATTATACTGTTATCCCTAAGGTAACTTTTCCTTACTATAGCACGCCATCTATTATC
>JAQIWE010002718.1:0-12770 GCA_034698565.1 Campodea plusiochaeta | reverse complement strand
CGCCTGAACATCGATGAACACCGCCTGAACATCGATGAACACCGCCTGAACATCGATGAACACCGCCTAAACACCGACGAACACCGAACACCAAGTGTACAAATTTTTGAACAGTGGTTCGCCCCTCGCATCAGACTATGTTATTATGAGACATCAGTAATAATGGTGAGATGTTACTTTGCAAACACATTTCAACGAATAAGTTAATTCAGGAACATTAACTTAAGTTAACAAATACTCGCTCTCGAAAAGTTTGTAAGTAATATAATAACTTTTGTTTTAAATAATCTTTCGTAAATTAAAAATTCACATTGTAAACTTTTTTAAGTCAACCTCTGGTATAAAAGTTTCTAATATGTTTGAAGTTATTGAACATATTCTCAATCATTTAAAGATATAATGACTCTTAACTTTTTGGTTGTTTTTTTATGACATAAGTTTAGTGTTTCACTATTGTTGAATTTATCATAATAAAGAAGAGTGGAAATATTTATTTCAGATTTCGCAAAGATTTTTAAATTATTTTTATTAGTGGGATTAATGAGTTATGAATAAATTCAATATCAATATTGAAAAAAAATCGCATAAGAATAGTCTAAACTCATGGTTCTTTGATATTTATTAAATTTGTCAAAATGGAGTAATGAAGACCAATAAAATGCTGTACGTAACTATTTCGACGTTTATATGACGGTGACCTTTCCTAACGTAAATAATTTCCATATACAATAGTTATTGTTATTTACAATAAACATAACGAGGAAATAGATTACAAGAAGAAAGTGCTCATTCATATCGAAATAAATAGCGGATGGGAACAAAAGTATACACTTTTAAACCCAGTACGCTGCGCTTATGCATTACTACATAAGAATCTTGTCGGTGCTGTGACTAAAATAATCTAATAACTGAGCAAATTTCATTTCTTAAATTTCGACACTTGTGAGCAGTAAGCATTATTCGTTAACGATATAAACATTAAAATTTAATTATTATTTTTTTATTTACATAAATTTAATTC
Organism: Campodea plusiochaeta; assembly: GCA_034698565.1. Lineage (NCBI taxonomy): Eukaryota > Metazoa > Arthropoda > Diplura > Rhabdura > Campodeidae > Campodea > Campodea plusiochaeta. Next base: position 11,749 of record JAQIWE010002718.1, on the reverse strand, counting down.
ATTAATTTTTTGCTTCCCAAAATACCTCAGCAACTATTTTGGAAGATTATTACCCCCTTCCCCTAGAGATGCTGACTACCCTGCAATTGGCAACACCGATCAATTTCAACACAGGAATTTCGGTATTGTAATAAACACTAATGAAACATAGAAAGAGTGGTCTTCATAAACTATGGAGATCGCGATTATTTGCTTACACGAACGCGTATAGTACTTGTATATGGCATAAAATTATGCAATATATTGTGTAAAGAGTATAATTTAGTTTTGGTATAGTGATTCTCGTGAATCTAATTTCATGGTGAATGATTTTAAATCCGTTAGCTTCTTCTGTCTGTCACAGTATATTACGTTAAAGGTAGAAGCAATATAATATTCGCATGGGAATTCATTATGGGAATTTACTAAAGTACTTTGATGGAAACATCTGATAGATTTCAACTTTTAAATATTCCTTTAGTTTAGACATGTTACAGTTCGTTTAATTCATCAACGATTCATCGTCGTGAAAAGATTACAACTTTTTTCAAATACAAATAAATAGGATTGCTATATATAATATTATTTCTTATGTGTATGTGGTCGATTTTTCAGGTTGATTTTTAATGCAGCAAGAATAAGGTATTTAAATTTGTGATATAATTAAATGTCATTTATTGATGTTTTATCCGACCAATCTTTATATAAAACTAACTTTGCTTCTTTTATTTTCTGCATGCCTGTTTCACAAGTTGCTGGGATCGCTACCATTTTTGGTATTGATATTAATAATTTCTAAAGTTTATAATGGATCGTTACAGTTAATTTCAGAGGATAAATCCTAAATCAATAATGGCCTGTTTTAGAAGCTGATACTAGATTTTCATATAAATGTATGTGCATACTTTTATTTTATTAAGGATGATAAATATATATGGTTTTCAATTATTACTGCTCTTAATTTGTTTTATTGTTTAAATCTCTCAAAACAGTCAATACATTTTATTTTAGTTGCTTACTTGGAAATTAATTTCAAGTATCTTATAATTACTTTTATTATAATTATAATTCTTCGTTTTCGGTATACTGTATTGTAAAGCTGTCTGCTAAATCTTTTATAAATTTCAATTGAAATTCACACATTTTCGCCAAATCTTCCTACTTATTATTTTGATTATGTTTATAAATATTTTTCCCGATTAATGAATCAATGTATCTAATTCTTTAATGTAAATAACTAACAGTAAACAGTTATTATTATTATTTACAACCAGGAAGTGGTCAATTTTTGTTACAACTTATTAGTCAATTTGATCTTGACGAATTTAAAAATAAATAATACCAGATAACCACGTGTATAATAACTAATGATACAAAAAAAACTATTATATTTCAAGGAAAGTATACTTTGTGGTCATCCCTGTATAGAAAGATGATAGTACGTTAGTAACAAAGTACCCTAATTAGATCGTTTAGACCCTTTTAACAACAAAGCGCATAAGCATTCTAACCAACGTAAGGACGTAAATATTGGCTACCTGTCAGTCAGTGCCCAGATGTCTCATTAATTTTGTAAAATTCTCTTTCTCATATACAGCCCTTTAACAAGTGGAAAGATACTGCCGTAACTGAGCTTCAGAAGAAGGAAGAAATTCTGTCAGTCTCATAAAACTCTTTTCCAAGCTATAATTCACTTTCCTTTTCATGATTTATAGCACAACTACAGGTGCTCTTGCTTTGAAACTGCTCCACACAGATTACGGATATTGTAACGTAAATCCCTATTTTGCTATTTGACTATAAATCAAACATTGTACTGTACCTAGTTATTCGTTTTAAGGTGAGATTGTAGAGATCATGTTTTACTGGAAAGAATCTTGTTGTGTGGCACACGAGTCTCCATCCACAGTCAGGATACTCTTTTCCTTGTGAGAAAGTGTAAAGTGAACTTAACACAATGTCAGATAATTGTTCAATTCTTTCTTCTAATTCGTCTGTCGATAAACTTCCATCTTGTGAAACAGATCTTGTTCTTCTGTTAAAAGGGACAATATTTCTGGCTCGTAGTCGTGTCACAAGAGTCTGAAAGAAAAATATTTACATAATTCAAGTTGATGGAATTGACAGGTTTTTTATGGAGAAAGTCAAAGAGTAAAATATTTGAAAATGTGTTTTACTGCTTTAAATTGTCTTTCTCTTTCTGTACTTGTAGATCCGAGTGCAATGGTTACAAATAAATCAATAAGGAATCAAGTATTTTGGAAATTGAATTTCCTTACTCTGAGGTAACATTGGAGGAAGGAGAGAGGCTTTTAAATGAAGAGGAAGTGTACAAGATGATTTTCTCTCTTTTTCCATTTCAAGACGAGGAAAAGGTGTGCTTTCTTTAAAATTGAACCATATTTCAATCATTCTCTCACAGTTAGGTGCACGAAAGTTGATGATTATTACTTTCGGGTGTAGGACATAATATTGAAAAGATGAGCCATTCTATTTCTTTTGAAGTTTGCTTTGATAACTTTTTTCTTATCCCAAATATATTGTTAGCTCGAAAAAAATTAATCATTTTAAATCCATAATATTTAAAAAATATATTTGCATAATTTTTATATTGACCTTTTTTCTTATTTAAAATGAACTACTGAAAGCTGAATATGCTACACTTCAACAACACAATTTATTGTGTTTTCTAAGTGCAGTATTACTGAATAAGACACTAATGTTCTGTTATTCATTAAATAGGAGTTTTATGAGCTTCTTAATAACTGAATAATACGCAAAATTATTTCCAAACGTTCCTTTGCAATATTAAAATTACAATTTTGTCGGTGGTTACATAGCTCATATATGAAAAACCACTGACGAAATTGGGGTTTTGATATTACTAGGAAACATTTGGGAACAATTTTGCCTATTATTTAGTGGTTAAATAGGTCATATTCAATGAATAACCACTCAAGTTATTCAACTCCTATTCAATGAATATCTATACTCAAGACCACTTCTGTCTCATACAACAAGTACTAATATACTCTATCATAATAAATATTCAGCAAGTAATATATATAGTTCTTTCTCTTTTTGTGAAAGGCAGTATTTTTGTTTTGTTTTAGATATTTTGGATGTTTTACCTTCTGGTTATAGAACAATCTCTGAAAAGCTCACAAAGAACACTGAAACAAAGACGATTCTTGTGTGCTAAGCGGAAAATTCACATTCATGACATCCATATTATACTGTTACAGTAACAACCTATTTGCTTTATATGAAAAGATGAATGACTAAAAATGAAACGGGTGTGTACGGAGTACTGTATATCATAATAAATGAACTATTATTACATAGATAAAGTGGTGAAATGACTGAAATCAATATAAAATTAATAGGAAGTGCTGGATATAATTTAATTAAAGTGAGAATAAAATAACGTGATTTATACCAGAAACTGACATCTTTTCATTACGGAATATTATTATTAAAGCAATTTAAAACATTCACATATATATGAACAAACATTGTTATCAATACTATACTGCATTATTATTTAGTATGCAAGACCAATGAGGGTTTCTATATACATATACAAGCCTTATAATAGTAAATGATAACATTGTGCTTGCTAATATGACAGTTCTGATTACTCAATTTAAAATATTTTATTTTAATGTACTTGAACAATGAACTAAAAAACCTTTCTGGAAGTTATTATATTTTGTTGACTTTCGTTCATTTCTTAATTTCAAAAATCTAACTTCTCTAAAAGACATGTTAATGGTATCGTAAATGATGACAACTTTTTCATAACTAATTTACGAAATCAAACGAATTTGATTCTCAAAACAAAAAGTTCCCATATTACACCAACTTTTTTGATTGCAAATTTACCTTCAATATGTCTACAAATAAACGTCATATAATAAGTGAAGCGTCATATAATGTGGGGAGCTTTTTAATTCTTAAACTGATTCGATCTATTCAACTTTTCGTTAAAAAAACTAGAAATAAGAAAAAAAAACATAATTTATATAATAATGAAAACATTTGACTTATAAGAAGAAGGATATACTAGTATGTATGGATTGAGCGTCTGCCAAGAGAGCTGACTTAAAACTGACACCTGTGGAAAGCAGTTAGTCTAAGGATTGCCTATTGCTTTTAATCAGTAAGTTAAAGACAACTAAAGTAAAAAGTAAGTGATTTAATTCATTCTCTCTTCCCTCTATGCATAGCTAACAAACAAATAGTTACTGTAATGTAAAATAATATCCATTTGTCACCTCAATCTTTAGAAGCGAAATATTACTAAATTTAAATATGAAAATCTGTGAAATTAAAATAATTTACAGAAATTCAAGACAAAAACATCAGATTGCTCGAGAAAGACATAATTTAGAGGTACTTTCAGAATTTATAGGAACAGGTCAGCAATATTGTCAATATGTTTTATTGTAAGTAGATATTTTATGAAAACAATCCAGAAATAGTGTTCGCACATATAAGTTTATTACACGTCACAATCAGTCATTGAGTTTCGTCAAATATTTTCTAATCTAAGCTACTGAAGTAAGTGCCCATTACAAGGAGGTGTGCAGTATTTGTTTGAGTACACTTACCCGCATAGTATCAATGAGCATGACAGCGAATGTTAAAAATGCCAAAGCAAGTAGAGAAGCTTCTAAAGTGGGAAACTTGCCACTTCTTGCCATACGTCTATGTGCGGTTGCACTTTCTGGAAGAAAAGGAATCATTTTCAAACAAAAACCTTTTAATTAATGCAATGACATTTTATGCTTTGAAAACCCCTTGTAAGTCTACAAAGAATGGTTTAATAGGATTGTTATATATCACTTATGACTAGAGGAAGTAAACAAATTTTATGTTAAAGGGTAGCTTAGCAAAAGAAAGTCAGAAACATATAACCCGATGACTGTGAAAATAAATTAAAAATTTAGATAAATAACTTATATTTTATATCTGTAAAATAGATGTAACGGATGCATACCCTCATGTATACTTGAAGAAAGTCAACATTATTTTTGTCCATTGAATTTGTTTCACCATCGTTTTTCTAAACTTATATAACTTTGGAAAAGATAACTATTTTCCGCACCAAAATATGTCACTTGAAATAAAAAGATGTTCTCTTTAAAGCAAATCCTTTAAACTAACTGAATTGATTCATGAATAAACATTACAGGAGCTTTACTTTCAACATCACTGCAAAATCCAAAGTATCCAATATTATCCAGGTGGCAGAATTATTAAGCAGGTGAAACTATCATTACTTGATTATGGTATTTAGAATTCATATTTATATTAAATATATTAAACACTTTTAAACACAATCTGTAATGCAATTGCATGATTCAGCAAGATTTGTAAGAGGGAATATCATAATTCTTATTCAGCAGTTCACTTGGTTAAAAAGAACAGTTCTCAGTATTTTCTCTTCGAGAAATTGCCATGATAACAATATTATTAAAGCATGTAAGAGAATTAATAAGACGAAAATAAATATACTGACATACACCTTAGATGGTAATGATAAAAAATCAGGAAAATTGCAAATTTATAAACTCAAGATACCAATCTCTAAGTTTTTCTTTTAACGTGAACACGAAGAGAAAACGGTGCTCAAAGCGAATCTTATACTGTCATTATAAACTATCGTTACAACTCCTATGTATTCTAACATAGATTCTAGAATAAGATCAAACTATAACTATATCTATTTACAAATATATTTTTTATTGCCTTTTATTATTTTTTATTAAAATATATTATTGTCCATAATTCAAAATAAATTACGAGAATTATCAACCATTGTTTTTACGACCTAGATAAAGCAAACAAAGTTTCGAATTCCAGAAGCTGAAAACAGTGAAAATCCACAAATAAAAATAATAAGGTTTGAAGCTTTGAACACCATTTATACAGTCTCATTTAAAGCCCGTTTCACATTTTCTTTAATCCCTTGTTCAGCTCAGCTTTCTATTCATTCACGAATAGATTCACAGCGAGTGGTAAACAATATGCTTTCAAAATAACAAGGATAGAAGTGAGGATCTTTTTTTACCGTGAAACGTGGTATAAATAAGAGTAATGCCGACTGCTGAAGCACATGTTATCATGTCAGACCACGCCATCTGTAATTTCAGAGTAGGGGTCAAGGGTGCACTAACTATGAAAATGCAGTCCAGAACTTTTCTGTCAATAAGGTGCTGTACCTGATTGTTTGAGATTTTTAAAGGAAACAACCATCAAGTCAGAAATTTCTTCTTGTTAAGTATGCACATTAATAAAAATACAGTTCGTGCCTTTCAAATTTAGCAATCATGCTTTTCCTATATGTCTGCCTTATTTTGCACATAGATATAGATAAATCAAAACTTGTATCTAATTTTGACAACTGAATTCCTTTTATTTTTTCATTCCTCTTCTGAAGTGATGGCTGTGTTAAATGTTTTCGGTTATAGTTGCCCTTCTAAAAAGGTGATCAACACTAATATTTATTTTTACACAGCAAAAAACCGAGAGTAAGCAACCAAAAGTGAAAAATTAGAGAGAATCGAATATATCTAAATATAATGTATCAAAATTAATCTTACCTAACGTTTGAAAGAGTTTTTTCCGTATTTTGACCAACTGAAGAATTGCTGGAGGTAAACGTTCACTTTGTTCTCGAGAATTCACAAAACTATCCTTCACTTTTCTATGTTCACTGATTTTACTAAACGTTTTATTTAACTGATCACTAGGAAAAACCTCCTCGTCTTCGAGTATTCCATGACTGAAATTATCAGAATCATTTTCACCTCCTGTTTTGGCAGTTACAAGAACACAGAATAAACAAATGGCTGTGGATTTCAGTGTTATTTGCATGCTTGATTGATTTCTGAAATAGAAAATAACTTATATTAGCAGAGATCTGTTAATTAATATATTTGAGAGGATTGTTTACTGCAGTTTCTACTCTTCATTTTATTTTCTGAGAATTTAATTATTAATCATTCAAATTTTTACGATATAAAACTTTTATAATACACCAAAATTACAGAAATATAAAACATCATGCGTTCTAAAAAAAACTTAATTAACTGATAAAAATAGCTGTCATACGACAAAGGTGAGTGTTTCTCTTTATCCAACACACAAATTGCGTAATTGATTACACAATGAGTTTCATTACTGAATCGAACCACACTGATGAAAATAGCACTTTTGATTAGTTACATTCTTCAAATAATTTACTACAGAGAACAAACAAGAAATTACATTCCAGAATCATCCAAAAATATCCAATAACAAGTAACTTGAATTCTTTCTAATGAAATTTTAGAGCATTTGTTAGAAATTTGATATTCTAGTCATGTCTTTCGATGTAGTAGTGTATACGATTATATAATGATCTCACCGTTACGGTTAGGTCTAATAAGTCCATCAGTCTTTAAAAATGGAAAATCGAAAATTCTTCAAGACTTGCTGTATTTTGATACACGAAAAATATAATATTACACGCAGCTAAAAATAAACAAAATCACGTTAATAAAATGAATATATGAAGCTGAATATAATATAATTATTTATTACTGTTATAGTCACAGATAAATTCTCATGAAAGAACGTTTACAATAACATGAAAGAACTTTTAGAAGAAAGAATATTAACTTTCTTTAGTAGTTCTACATTATATTCCCATACACAAAGAAAAGTATTGAGATTCGCTACTGAGTAATAATGTATAGAAAGACATCTTCAAACAATAGGCATGCTGGTTAGAAATAAATAACAATATTTGAGATACGATATTGTGAATAAAAGTAGACTAAATGTTCCAATTAGACAAGAAATACAGTAGTATAATATATCTGAACAGGCAAACATCACTATATGAAATATTTTCAAAATGAAATCCTTGGATCTTCTAAATATTACTAGTAATATTCCAATAAATACTATAAGGACAGAATATTTTTTTTCACTCAGAAAACATGCATTTAAATACATAAAAATATACATTAAAATGCTCTTTGAAAAGTCCTAAAACCCTTTAAACCTTTGTTTTAACCCATCGACTGAGGGATAGAATTATATCTTCCTGTGAACCATCAGACTATGAAACTTTCAAACAAATTTAAAATTCAAATTAGAAGTGAAAATGCAAAATTATACTTACCAGAGGGAATAAACTAATGAATAATCAATGAATATAAAAGCACCCTTGCATTCACTTATTTTCCACACTATCATATGCCTTAGACTAAAAGGTTGACCATGATTATACAATAAATGCCGTTAGTTGAATTAAATAGCAGAAATGTTGAGCACGCAATCTTGTGTCTTTTGCTGATGTACAAAAATCTTTCGCACTGATGATCACAATTCCGTAACTGCCGAAAGGACAAGCACTAGACCGTCCTATTTAACTAATGAACAAAATTCTCATTAAGTGATGATTTCGGTTTTTAATGTGATTATCATAGGTCTGATGAATCCTTCGGTACTTCCGGATTTAACTCATCAGTGTAACTTCTTTTGGTCAGGACATTTTAGATTAGTACATTTGGACAGATTTTCTTTATTCAGATCATTATATCAAAGGAATGGTTAATCTGTACTAAATAGATTAATGTTAACCTAAATCTACAAATCTCTTAAAATTGCTGCTACTGTATTATTTTAATTAATCTGCAAGTGATAGGACTAGAGCGTAAAAAAAATTCTTCAGTCTATAGATATCTATAAATATAAGAATAGGGATAAAGTTTTTCATAATTATTGACTATTATGACTGTAGAATTCAATGAATAAAATTTAATTTTGAAAAAGATATCCACTAACTAAATAATAAAATGTAATATATAAAAAGAAAATGTTATAATAAAATAAAATATTAACAATACTTTGATATTTTACAAAAAAAAAATTAAGAATCTAAATTACAATTCTTCATCAGTTACATTTGAGTTTTGTGCTAAACCACATACCTAATTGCAACTTGCAAATATCACCATAAAGGAAATTTTCACGGAAAAAGAGAAGTAAAACTCCCATTTGTAAACTTGTGTGACATGAAAAGAATATATATAAACTTGGCTTTAGAGATAGCCAGGGATCTGCAAATCATATTTAAAATATTTTAATGGCTTCTAGGTATGTTACTGAAAAGTTGTATTTTCTCATTTTGTGATATGTAGAATCAGATCTGAAAGCTTTATTGCACATATAAATGCATATTTAGGCATTAAAACATATAAATACATATTTTCGAGTTTATAAACATATTTCTGCACTTTTTTTTTGTTAATTTTTTTTATCTAAAATAGCCCAAAATCCCTGAATTTATGAAAATTTAATTAAAAATTCTTGCATTCCTTGTGATATTAATTATTTTTCCAAATAAAAGGCAACATTTTACGCTCGGGTTCTCCCTCTCAACATTTCCTTCACCTAACCTTCTTAATTATAATTTACAACACAAAAACGTGTGTTCTCTTAGAAAATATAACCAAGCGAGAGTACGAAATTAATTTTACTAAAATGTCATCAAAATGTATATATTTTCTGTTTATAAAAAATATTTAAGGACATATTTCAGCTTTTTTAGTGCATAAATAAATACATATTTAAAAAAAATTAAATATTTCTTCGATCACTAGATATAGCACAACTTACATATGAAAAACATCATATTCAATGATTTAAGAGATCTATAGTTTCCCTATCTTAGAGGGTCATTATAGAAATTTATCAATACTTTATTATTTGAACGTATGAAAGTCATGAATAAACTCATAATAGACTATTGTTCTGTCACTAATCTTTCATAATTTTATTCTTATACATTACTAGCAATAATCGTACTCTCTCAGCAGTAAAACATCAGATCATTATTCATTTACTTGGGATCTATATAAACATAATTCACTTTTTCATATTTTTATTTGCAGTGGTATCAAGTAAATATGAATGCGAAATTATGGTAATGGTGTATGCAGCTGAATGAGAATCTGTGCTGTGATTAGAGGCTCTTGTGCAAACAAAGTGTGTAATTAGGGATCATCATATGCGTACTTGATGTAACTAAGGTTACAAGTAGGTTATTACGTTTGGCTTGCTGATTATCTAGTTCTATACCATATATATTAATTATATTAGTGATGACTTTATTACAAGTGTAATATATTGTTCAAGTGTTATCAGTACTCAATTGAATGACAATATTTATTAGAGTATTAATGATAAAAATGCGATCTATTATAAATAATTAGCCATGTGAAAGTTTTTACACTGTAACGTTTGTGTTTACGTGCGTATCATGAGTCCATCTTTTTCTTCTTTCATCCTAGAAACCTATACAGATTTTCTGTATAAATCTGATATACTTTTACTGCTGAATGAGTCGTAAGGTATTTACTGAATGAGAAAAGGGAGTTTATAGCCGAAGTTCAATTTTAACAAACAAAAAAAAACGAAATTGAATACTAAAAAAGAAAAAAGAAAAATGAGGTATTTTATTATAAATAACTGTAAATATAAAAACTTCTTATTCTAATGAAAGACTAGTTGAAATTTTAGTCTGACGGCTGACTCAGTTGCAATATTGTTTGTAGTAATTTAATGGGTATAATTTAATGTTAATTAATAGTAGATGAAAATATACAAGATTTTCGTTGAACGCTAGCCATTAAAGGTTCACATCAAAGCAATGCAATTCCCGTGAAAATCTTTTCGTGGAAGCTATTTTTTTCTATAAATTTTTGTGTAAAGATTGTAGTTCTACTGCTATCTGTTCCTAACTTACAAGAATTACTTGTGACGACCATTACCAAGTTAGCATACAGAAAATTTCTGTATCTCGTTTTCTAGTAGAAATACTGCCATTGATTTTCTTTACCAAATAAAGCAATTTATTTAAAAAGAATGGACAGATTGTCAGTTACCTTTCGCTTAGAGTGATGTATACTGCTTTCAGTTCTGAAAGTTTTCGAGTGAGATCATTATCAGCGTGAGGTCACAATTTTCGAACTTTACGATATTATATCTGAAAAACCACTGGGGTAATTTTAATTATTCTTTCTTCCAAAAATAATTTAAAAATAGTAGGAATATTATAATTCGCCGCAAAACAAAGCAAATAGAAATCTGTTTGAACTGAACCTTTAAAAACAAAACCATAATTATGATGAAGATTGAATTTCCTTAACTTTCAGTGAATTTTTGGTCGGTGACATTTGAGTGTTTAAAAGTGTTAGCAATAATTCAGACTACTACAGTATGAAGGATATTCGTAGTACTGGTTCTACTGGACGTATAATGGACGAACGGTGTATAATGAAAGAAATACTGTACCATACAGTACATAGAACATTCAATTCCTAAGTCCTACACAAGGCATTAAAATAAAATCCATAATTTAATTCTAAAATGTACCATGATTCGAGAAAGTACATTTAGCTTTAGATATAGAAGGTTCAATACAAGATCTGCGATTGAATTGGTCAGAAATTTCTGATGACAGGATGCTTGGTACTGTATTCACAGCACGGCCCAAAACAGGACCGATTTTGGAACACTGTTATTCGGCACTCGCAGTGGTGGCGCCAGAGGGGTGACCGGGGGGGGCATGCCCCCACCGTCGGACAGGTCTGGACCCCCCGTCGGACGAGAATTTTTATTCGTCGGAAAATATCAAATAAGTGTAATCTATAAGAAATTAGATATTTCGAAAATGATATTTGAAATTAAAAATATTAGAGAAAGAATATCG
>JAQIWE010002717.1:0-12771 GCA_034698565.1 Campodea plusiochaeta | reverse complement strand
TTAAATATAAAATTCATGGACCTTTTATTGGTTTTTATTGAAAAATATCAAGAAACATGAGAAAAACGGAAAAAAAAAAAATTCTCGCAAGCTCGGAAAAATCGCCCGCCCTCTCCCGTTAAATTGTGTATACGGCCCTCTAGCCCCCCCTTACTCCAATCCTGCATCCGCGCCTGGTTTCGAGTGCGTCTTTCATTTTTTTTAAATTCTTTTGACATTTCGGAACCATAACGGAAATAAGTATACTGTTTTATTACCATTTGTCAGGAGAGATTTGAAATTTATTGACTTTGGCATCAGAAGGAATTACCTTAAGAATTACTTTCACATTACAAATTAAACATTATCCCATTATAAAATCATTTTATTTTGTTACGTTAGATATACATATAAACTATACACAATGAAACATAAAAAACGAACATTAATGGCACATAAAAACACTTTGGCAAAAAATATATTGCACTAAAACAAATAAAAACACAACAAAGTTTTTGTATTAAGTACTTTACAACTAGATATAATAAAATAATTGCATTTTCAGGAACATCAGACTGTCTTTGTATCACCACTCTTTGTTTCCTTAAGAATTTTCGACTTATCTTATTATTGCCCTGTCGAGTGTACACATTGGTGTAGTCAATGGGGTGTGTAATTATATATTGACTATTGTTACTCAAGTGTTTAATCAATAATCACACTATCTTATAAAAAAACTGTGTTATAATGATAATATAAAAATTATGAATGCCTCCAGTATTTTGGACTGTACCAGTTATAAAGAAAGATTTCAGTTCCGTGTTCTGAGTGTAATTGGAATACAATAATTGATTTTCGGCTTGTAAAATGTTTGAAGAAACCAAGACAAACATACGAGCGTTTTATAAAGAACGTCTTTTACTGCATTATAACCTGTAAATGAAATTATAAAAGTAGTACAATATTATTTTTATTTTAGTCACTTTTCACTTAGTTTTTTGTCCAACTTCAACTAACAATGAAAAAATGGTGCAATACTTTAATATTAGAATTTAAAAAGAGTATTGTGAACAAAAACATTAAATAATATGTAAAAATATTAAAGAAAATTACTGCAGTTTTCGTGCGTTATTTTCAATTAATTTTGGTGCATTTGGAAAACAACATAAAAATAACTTATTTAACTTGGCAAATACAATGATTTCATCATACGTTCTTCAGTGGTGCTACATTTTTTACAAAGAATGTTCCTTATAATAAAGACTGGTGTAGTGAATCACAGTTTAAGAAATGCAAATTGTTTAACTTTAAAACTTTACAATTATTAATACACCGATCACACAGATTTAAAATAAGTACAATATAACATTGCAAACACAGAACAAAATTTATAATACGAAATACACATTCATACTGCTTAAATATTTAATAAAATTGATAGAATCTTTACTGTCGGAGAAAGTAATAAAAGACTTTAAACTGTTAATAAAAAAGCAATTAAATCACTTGGCAGATTTGCAAGATAAGATGGATATATCAGGTAACACAAGAAACGTATGGGCTCATTGAAAACTAATAGAAAAAAAATTAAGTAAACTTGACAGAAAATCGTGATCATCCGAAGTTTTACCGACATTGGCCCCTTTCTGAATTTCGTAGTAAATATTGTTCTAAAATCTTGAAAAACTCCTCAAACTTGCAGTATGTTACTCACTGGTACATTAATATAATTCGGAGTTGATCCGTTTACGTGCATGAATACATTATCAGATTCATTCGATATATCGCTGCCTTTTCCACTATCTTGTCTTTCTTTACACACACTGTCTTCTAATGACTCGACGATCGTGGGCATGTTAATGTATTCCGGTGGCACAGTAACATCCGTTGGCAAAAACCTATATGAAGGATTGGCGATGGCGGAAAAAGAGTTGTTGTCTGTAGGACTAACAAGTCCAGAATCCCTTGAATGAGCCGCTGAAACACCTTGCGGCCATTCCTCTCCTGTAGACGATAACATCGGACGTAACTCACTCGGGGAGATCGGTTCTCCGGTCGAATTCAATTTCCTTCGATCGAAATTAAACACAAAGTCTTCACCTTTCGGTCTCGGACTGAAAATATCTCCTGGACTCTTATTCATGAAAAGATATCCGCTTCCGTCTTCAAGGGGTATGATTCTGGGATCCCTCGGACTCATTATTAAGTATCCATCCCCACCGACTTCAGGTACATTTAGGTACGTGTGTGTGTCACGTTCAGGTGTGTTTCGTTGTATCATTGTGGAATATTCAGGAGCTGCCATCATAGAAAGGTAATCAGGATTTGACTCTTGTAGTTTTTCGTTTTCTGCCATGTAAGGCTTGTTCAGTTTCAGATAGTGCTAAAAATAATGATAATAATAATAATTAAACATACTGTAAATTTCCGTCTATGATAGCATCACTGTATGTTCTCAGAAAAAATACTGTTCCAAACCTGTCTAATTAATTAACTGAATGAAATTCCTTTCTTCTCAACCAAAGTTCTAGTTACCTTTCACAGTATGATCAATTAAATTAATATTATATTTTATTTACATTACATGAAAATAATAATTACTTGTAAATTTTCAATTAGTACTTTTCAAAATTTAAGATTACCTCAGTACATTATATGGCACAACATTGTATCAAGTTACGAGTTAACTTTAGTTTTCTTTTTTTTTTAGGTTCACATCCTCGCTCAATTTTTTCGAATTTTACAGGGTACTTTACTGTACAATTTAGATATTGTTTGAGATCGAAACCTACTGATGCACTTCTTAACATACCTCTCTAACTGTATCTTCTAGCATAGTATCCAGATTCGATGCGAGTTGGGCAAATGTTGGTCTCGTATTTGGATCAGCTTTCCAACAATCCAACATAATTTTATATCTAAAGGAAAATATAAAAGTGTCATAATTTGTTTGAATTATTGACGGAAAACAAGATTTAAGAAACCAAATTAAATGAACTTACATATCAGCAGTAGCTAATGGCGGTTTATCCATTCTGTAGCCATCAATAATTCTTTGGAAAAATCTATCATCAGCTTCCATTGCTATGGAAAATAGGAGAAATACAAATTTCTAATATATACGGAGAACTTTTCATATACATTAGTAATGATATACGAAGGTTGCTCCGAAAGTAGTGCTTGTTTGTTATTTTCTCCGAAACTACTGGTTCAAATTTATTGATTATTCTACCACCATGTAAAGCAATTGTTACTGCACCAGTTGTATGATTTTTGTATTGCTAAGTAGTTCTTAACCATGGAATCGAGACCTAAACAAAGATTAGGTCTCATTAACACTGTCCGCAATAGAAAAGTAAAAATATCTGGGGCACAATTAATTACTCATCAGAATAATGTAAAAGGCTTTAAAGATCTAATCGCATTTTTAGAGACAAAATATGCAGTGAATCGACATCAGTAAAGTGGAAAACCAAAACAAGACTGATATCGAGATGAGTAGATCGGCGTGTTACTGTCCCAGAGATTATTTTAGAACTTTAATGGTTATTGTATTGTCGAAAAGATTATCCACGATCGTCCAGAGATCATTCCAACAGAAACAGCTGACTTTGTTCAAACACACACTTCATTTGAAAAACAATGGACTTTTGAAAAAAAAAAAAAAAAAAAAGGTTGTTTTCAGTGGTATCACATCCATGTGACCCAAGCCCTAAATTGGTAAGACAATTCGATTTAAAGCTGAAATAGACAATTCAGTCAGATAATAAACTAGGATGAAGAAAAGAGATTTTACAAAGTCGATATGACTGCTGTGTTCAACAGTGTGATATATGTGTCTCCATCGATGGAGAATATTTTGGGTTGTATCATATTGTAGCAGAAGAGGACCTCTATGCATGTATGCACCAAACAGGCATTACTTTTGGAACAACCCTAGTATGTTTCCAAATAACTTCACGTCATTAAAATATGTAGATTAAAAACTTTTCACTCAGGCGAATGCAAAGTTTCTAAAATAATAATCATTGCTCAAGTTTGTTTACAATCATCGGCACACACTGCACAACCATAATATATTCCAAAACATAAATCTTTTATCAACGTGAATTTGTTATTTTGTGATACCTGCCAATTTAATCTTTAATGTAACAGAATGTGGAAATAAACATAATTATATTCTCGCTCCCAATTCATTTAATCTGATTTGGAGATAACGAGAAATTTTTTAGTGATATTACTTGCTAGCTCATTATTATGTACAAAGTTATATTTGTTCACATCTACTCAGAATACATTAATGTAATATTTACATTTCATTTTACTAACTATAAGAAGTATAAAATACTAAACTATGAAAGACTTAAGTTATTTACCTGGGTATGGTGTTTTTCCCAGTGCAAACAATTCCCATAGAACAATACCGAATGACCACACATCTGACTGGGTTGAGAACACTTGATCTTGAATGCACTCAATAGCCATCCATTTTACAGGAAGTGGACCCTAAAGAAAGCAACACGTGGATTTAATTAGGAAGAGTGGGATTAGCCTTTCAAATATACTTGATATTCTATTGTAAACCAGATTATAATTCATAAATCTGGTACTAAATTTCATAAAATATTGATTCATCCTAAATCATTCCATACCTCTCCTTTTTTCTTGTAGTTTTCTTTTTTGTAAACATCCTTTGCTAAACCAAAATCGCAAATTTTTACTATGTTGCCTTCTGCCAATAGAATATTTCGGGCAGCTAAATCTCGATGTAAAACCTGAAAGAATAAATATACATGAAACAATTTAAAACTGTCAATGTACTTTGTCTCCAATTTTTTAGAATCCCCAGCATAACGGCATAAGAACTTGGGGAGGTTTAATTTATCATAATTTCATATAATTAAAAAAAAGATAACTGTTAATTATATTTCCTGCATTATGTTCACTGTACAGGCAAAACCTGAATAATGAATATGAAACGAATGAGTACTGTTAAAATTTTAATTAGAAACCAGACATGAGAATGGCTGTATTCTTAGCAGCTTAGTTAATCACCATATATACAGGGTGGCCCCAAAAAATGGGACACTTAGTAAAAAATGTAATAAAATCTGAAATATTGAAGCTAGAAATATGAAATAAAAAGTAGATGAAAGAGCATGTTGCAGTCTTTCTGAAAATATATTGTTTGAAAACATTCTGTAATGTATTACGGCAGATACGGCCTCCCATATACAATAATCCGTGGATATTGATAATAATGAAAATTTCAGAACGCTAATGCTTTTTTCGGTTTTTCAGCTAAAAAGATGACAATACTTAAAGTAATATAAATAATTATATTTTTGATAAAACCATATCACTCCGTACACATTAAAAAAAAATTTGTTCATTTTTTACTATTCTACGCCTTTTAATAATTCTGCTGTCCTATATTGTTTCAATGTAGTATATTGAGCACTCTGTTGAAAAGTAGTTCCATTAGCTAGGACATATAGGCTGTAATAAAACATGGATGGGCATAAAACCATACATTTTCAGAAAGATAACAAGACACACTTTCATATGCTTTCGATTTCATCTTTCTAGCTTAAATATTTCAGAAATTATCTCATTATAAAAATAAAGTGTCCCATTTTTTGGGCCACTCTGTATTATACCAAAAGAAGGATACAGTGCTTCACTTCCTATTCATTAAAAATTATTTACCTTTCTGGATGATAAGTAATCCATTCCCCTTGCAATTTGAAATGCCCAGCATATAAGATCAGAAGATGATATTGCTCTTACTTCAGATCTTCTGTAATCTCCTCTATAATTACTTCTCCACGCAGGATTTATTTGAGAACTGTTACGACTAGAGTTTGAACCACTGGAATCAAATATAGGTTCGTCAGGACAACCTGTGAACCAAAAAATAGTTATAAACTCTCATGTCCGAATATGTTTTTTGATTCTGAATGTTTGCGCAGAGTATGATCCACTTTTGAAATAATAATTACAACATAAAACATAATAAAACAAACTGCAGAGGGAGGTTATGCTGTCGACATAAAGAAGTAAATATTTTGTCAAAGTTCAATGGAACACTCTGATCACCTTTTAAAGTCTCATGATTCCAAATTTCTAACAAATTCGTCTCTGTTTCAGTTTTAAGATATTCGGTAGATATACACACTTTTATTACTGTGGCCGAATCATTTCTTTTGATAAGTTATAACATTTGAAAAATGCGTAATATAAGATTTTATGATATCAAAAAACTATATTCAACAAATTTCAGGTAAGAGCAATCGATTTATGTAGATCGCATTGGAGTACTAAAAAATTACTGTGGCTCATCATTACCTGTGGGGGACATTGATACTTGAGATATTTGAGACATCTGCGTGAGATACGTGTTTGCAGTATTCATCTGACTTGGGCCACTTTCAGTTATATCTGATGTTCCACTTGGTAATCTACTAATTCTGAAATCATCAGGAAATTCCAGAGTTGTGTAGTTGAGTCGTCCTATAGCATCTCGTTCACGTTTCCTGACAGATTCACTTCGAAGTTTGTCAGCTCCTATCTTCGGATCTATGTACCCAGTTTTAGGATCTATTTGATTCACAAATTCTTCTCGATGTCTCAGTAAGTAATTCTGAAGGTTTCCAAAACGACAAAATTCAACGATAACCCACACTTTATCAGGCACTGAAAAGAACCATTACGTAAAATAAATATTTCATGTTGCATTATATTAGCGTACTTTAAGAATGACTTATGAATTCCCTGTAATATATTTGTATAGTATTTTGATTATTCATTTTAAATTTTAACTAGCAGTAAATACTGTTGGTATGTTTTAATCCTTCTAGTCCAATAATTTATTTTCTTTCCAATTTTGCCTTTCCATTCGCATTTTTCGTCATTTTCATTGGTGAAGTAATTCCACCATTCCAGAAATGCGAATGAGAATGACAATATAACAGCATGTAAGCAGACAAAACGTAGCTATAGTAAAGTGCTTATACAAGCAGGAGATATAAAAAATTACATATTCAAAAAGCAAAATATTATAATGTAGAAAAATTACACAATGTACGCACATTTACTTTTTATATTACTGTTAACGTTTATTCAAGAATATACGAGAGCACAATTACTGCTGGTGTACTTAATGTTTGACAAAAAAGGGTCTAATTTTGAATATATGTTAAACTGTTTTTTCAGTTTGTTTCTTACTTTCATTGACATCATCAGTACAAGCTCCAAGCAAGTTGACAACATTCAAATGCTTCCCTAAGTGAGCTAAAATTTTAAGCTCTGACAACAATGATGAAACATGTGAAGGATCAGCTCCTGATTTGACCATTTTGACAGCGACGGTAGCAGATTTCACTCCTTGAATTATTCCTTCTGCTTGAGCTTGAACAACTCTTCCGAAAGCTCCACTACCCAGTTGTTTTCCCAAAGATATTTTCTCTCGTGGAAATTCCCATTTACCATCGTAAGGTAGAAGTGCAGCTTGGTCATCTATTGGTAAGTCAGGATTGATGCTTTCGACATTTCCTTCCTTGAATTCTCTCAGAAGGTTTGACAATTCACGACGGCGGCTCTGTTCAGGAGATTAAATAGTAAACATAATCTCTTGTGGATAAGAAAATAGGCTAATAGTTATAGCAAGGAAATGGCATGAAATGGAGTATAACAACAACAATCAAATAAAAGAATCAAAGAAATGATTTTTTATGAAAAGAGTTACTTGTGTACGAGCTTTTCAATTAGTATTATATTTCGTCATTTCATGTTTTACAATTAGGTCTACATAACAATACCGACAAACTTTATTATTACGTACCTTTTCTTTTCTGATCTTCATAATAAATATAAAGCAGACAATAGCTAACACTAATCCAGAGATTGATCCAACAATTATTATAGGGAGAAATCCTTGCTGAACTACCGTTTCTGAGAATACAGGAAGAGGTATAGGTTGTAAGTTACATGAAAGGCAAAATGTCTCTAGATGATATATTGTGAAAACTTTGGGTTAATATTGATGTCAGGATCTATACTCCTTCAAGCCAGACCCACAGAAACTGAATATTACAGTACGAGTATATATAGTCGACAGGCCGATTTAGCCTTGCCTTGCTCCATACTGGTACAGCGGACACTCTCCTTACTGGTCCTAGAGTATCTGGACCAGTATGTAACAAGACAAGATTGAGCCCCAATACTGCAATAAGTATTTTTAATGCTTTGTGCACATTTAAATGTGGCTGCTGGAGACCTGGGCCTTTCTGGAGATGTTACAGAGATTTTTTTCTCTTTCAAAATAATGTTTGACTTCGCGTGCACCCCATGTATTTTGTTTGACCTTATTCTCTGCCACCACTAGATATTCTAAAACCACGTACATTATTCATTCGTAAACAGCGTCCAATGTGTTGATGGATGTTTCATGCGATTGTACAAAATTAATTTTGTTGATAAAATTGAAATCTCGAAGGAGCGGTGTTCTTTCATCATACAGTAATTAATCAAAATAATTTTACCTTCGTAACACTTGCATGATAACATAGAACAGTCGATTTATGTAGTATAGAATAAAAATATTTCTGGTGTTTATAATGTTATCAATTGTATTTCACAGGTATTGTATAAGGGAGTCATATTTTTATTATTATTATTATTTTATTTTATATTCGGTACTATTGCATTTCTCTGTGGAATTTCAAAATCTCTAACGATAACTTATTATTACTGATATCTCTAAGTTATATCATTAGACATTTTGAAATTTGAGCACAGAGAAAAGCAACGTTTTTCGTCTTCTGCAGTTCCCTTAATGACGAAATTATTGTTTGAGGTAGTATTTAAAGAACGTATTTCTCTGGAGCGCTGCGTTTGTGGATTTACAAAATTCCTAACGATAACTTAGAATTTGGTGAGCGCCATAAGAAGCTAGTCATCCGAACAAGTTCTTCCCCTCTTAATAGTCTTAAAGGTGTGCGTTGAATCAGTTGGGACCTCGGTTTCTTACACAGCTTTTTCCCCTTAGGATATCGTGTACAATAGAAAACAAAGAAAGTGAAAAAGGAGGAGTTAAAAACGTGTGTAGGAAATGGATAAATGGGTGGATTTTGGACTTTTGGTTATATCAAATTAACAAAACAAAAAAATAGAGGATATATGAGAGCTTACCTGCCACCTCAAGATTAATGTAACCATTGAAAACTCCACCCCGATTAGAAGCTCTGCATTCGTATTTGCCATTATCTTCAACACCTACAAACTTGATATCTAAGATTTGGTTTCCGTTGATAAATTCTCTTCGGGTATCGTTCTTTAAAAGTTCTAAATGTACATTATCCTGTAAAATGGGATAAATACATTGGAAAATTGTATAGTGGTGAGCACAAAATCTACCCACAGCAGATGTGTAAGTATATTCTGCCAAAATTTTAATATTAAGCTTGAATTTTTTTTAATAAAAATAGTGGTCTGGTGGTTGAGCATCAGACCGGGAAACTGGAGCCAGAGTGCCAGACTGTCCTGGGTTCGCTTTCCGGTTCGCTCTAATTTCTTTAAGCGCTGGTAAACTTCCGAAATAACTACTGGGGTTCAGCCAGCCTCTTGTAAATAGGGTTGCAAGGCGTAAATAAGTACATACTTTTTAAAACAAAAGAATGAAACAAAGAATATCTCCGAAAAATAACTTTTTCGCAAAAACATAAAGTTACAGAATCTTAATCTGTCACACTCTCATTATTCAAATCAATACGTATAGTAGAATAAGTTTCTTGTCGTCATTAATTTTAATACTTGTAATATATACTACGTACTATACCCTTTGATGATATCACAGAATGCATAAATGGTCTAATAATACTAGTAATTATAATTACGATAATAATCTCACCTTATACCATGTAATCTCTGGTTCTGGAACACCAAGTACTGAGCATATAAATTGCATTCCATCAGTGGGTTTTGGTGTTGCAGTCTTATTTTTCATATTATTAGCAGGCGAAGCTTGAGTTGGCATCATTGCTACAAGCACAGAATTGAGTTAATCAATTTAATTAAAGTTATTTCATACTTATGTTTATTAACAAAACTGTTGAAAAATTTAAAATATGCAATTAAGTAAACAATATTTTTGTTTCCATCTTTTTTGATCATACTAAACATATTTTTTCCAATTCTAATGAAAACAATAATTTGCCTTAAATGTAAATAAATCAAATTACTGTTGCTCATTACAGTATACTTTAAAAACTATAAGTTAAAGCAAGTTTTAAAGTAAAACAAACTAAGTAGGTATATATATAGAAGGCTCTTTACTTCTGACAAAAAGGCTGTGTTCGGTTTCCGCTGTTGTTTCCACTGGTCCAAGAATCGGTACACGACATACATACAGTCCACTGTCATTAGCTTTAATATCAGAAATTCGCAGTTCCTTTTTGTACATGAAGTCTGAAGATATGTCACTTATTAGGACTTCTGTAAAAAAGTCCAAATTCTATTAATGTTAATTAAAATTATCTCTATAACTCTTTTATAATACATTACCAGGATCTCCTAATAGATAATAAGTATTTCCAACATTTTTAAACCAATTCACTTCTCCAGAATAATTATAAACACTTGCGGAACAAAGCAGTCTTACGTCATCGCCTTCAACACCTTCCTCATGGCCTTCTATTCCAAAGCCACCAGAAACCTCTGTAAAACATGCGTAAAAAACCTCTTATTACCATACACTTGGATGATATTAACACACGAATGACATAAAGTAGAAAATTTGAGTGAAGAAAATTTCTACTAATTGATTTAACAAAAAAGTTTTCTGATAATTACTAATAAATTTCTCTCTTGAATAAAATTAATGCTGGTTTGCACAACTGGGTATTGATAGTTGATTAGTCTCTAAAAACTGTGTTATTCACTTACCTGATATCAAAAACTTGAATGAATCGTAATCTTCACCCCACTCATTTTTAGCAAAACATTTAACAACCACTGAATCCATTGCATTAGTTTGGATTGATGAATTATAACAGTGGGTGCCACAGGATCCTATGATTGGATTGTCCTAGAAAGATAATGAAATTAAGTTTCAAGACAGATAATTTTTATTTTCCAAAACGGAAATAATAAAATATTCATTGACATGTTTATCTCGAAATATTAAGTGCAAACTAATCTCTCTGTTAGTTTAATTCTTGCATATTACGAAACGAATGATTATGGAGATGATTTATCATAAAGCTTTAGGAGTTACAATAATACAGTTTTGCATATTCAATTATGAGTGAAGTTAACGTTTGTGCAATCTGATTAATTTTTTTTCATGATGCAATGTTCCCCAGGAATATATCTTAAAATAAATTAGAGATGATTGTATAATTACATGACAAAATTATCATGAAACTGTGAAGGTCAGAAGTTACCATATAAAAATAATTTCAAATAAAAGTTTTAAATATACATAGCGATAATATTATGTAACTTCAATACCGAACTGGAACTTACATCCCAAGGTACATACACTCCCGAACATTCCTCGTAGTCGGTACAGTTTTTAAAATACCAAATTATTTCTGGTTTCGGGTTACCATAGGTTTTGCATTCAAGCGTGTAGTTTTTCGCCAATATATAGTAATCCAGAACATTTAAGATAGTAACAGCTGGTTTGTCTGCAAAAGAATTGGAAATTATTATTTCATCGTATATTAATGAATTAAAACAGAACAACTTACCCAGAACTTCCAGAGTAAGATTAAGATTTTCTTCTTTTTTATCTGTGGTGGCCTTTAGAACATATGTTCCAGAATCAGCAATATCAACATCTCTCACCTTCAAGATGGCTTCTTTTGGATAAAAGATCATTTCATATCTGCAAAGTAATTATAAATTTTGTCATACTCTTAATGTGAATTTCTGATTTTACAGCTATTTATAATATAATATACAGGGTGTCGCATAATTCCCACACCACCAAAATAGTTTTGAACTATTAATTTTAAAATATTGGCGTAAATCGCTAACTTGCAAACTGCAGTAAAAATTCTGAATTTTCAGATGGCGGAATCACTTTTATTATTAGAACAAAGTAGAGCGCTACGTCTATACCAGATTTCTTAAAATAATAGGAGAACCTTGTTTGGAATTATCATATTTTGGCAATGGAATATCAAGTGTTGCCTTTGAAAAAAGCAAAACTATTGAAAGATAGTATCTAAATCGTCCTAAAATTTCAATATATAAATTATTAACATTTTTACAATATGTCTGAGTTCATTACAATGGAAAAATAATACACAGTCTCAGTTAAAGCGGCATCATTTTTTTATATGAATCAGGCTATCAAAAATCTTTTCAATTTGATCAATAAACACATTTTTAAAAATTAAACATAGTTTTATTCCCTTACATGTACTATAGTTGATCCCTGCAGTCATAATCGTATTTACAAACATAATTATTTTTTGTGAATAACATACCTTGACAATAACGTGATCGATTTTGCCCTGTTGTCAGATAACTCAAATTTTCTAATATCCCAAAAGCAGCAAGAGAATAAGAATTAAGTTTTAAAAGAAAAATAACATTAAAACAAATATATATAATGATTTACTGAGCTTCAGACTGAAGAGATGATGTTAGTTCATTTACTACATAAAACAATACCATATTTTCTATTCTACAGGGTGATCAACAAATCGCGCACCTTTTGAAATTTGTATAAAATCTGAAATAATTAAAGGATTAATAAAAGTGAGTAAGCAAATTGAAGAA
>JAQIWE010002716.1:0-12772 GCA_034698565.1 Campodea plusiochaeta | reverse complement strand
CAACAATGGGTTTACCCGTCAAAATAGTTTGAAGACATAACCAGTTTGAGTCCGTAAGATTTTAGAAGGACTATAATGTACTATTCTCTGGTTATAAAAAGCTGAGCGAATTTATAATCGTTGCAGACGGGTTTTTATATAAAATCAGTTTATTGGTGCACAAAATGGGTTATGTAGATATTGCCTGTGAATGTGCATAGAAGTTGAAACGAATATTAAACAATTCATTCATATCCTTCTACCATTTTAAAAGGCATAAAATTCCATTCAATTGGAGATACATGGAAGGTAAAATGCAGTACTATTTTCTATAAAGCTATACTCATTTTATTTTTAGAGTTCCTTTATATAGGTACAGAGACTGAGGTGTAATAAAAATATTGATAAAGCGATACAGTATAATTAGAAGCGTTTTCACTTCAATGAGACAGGATTATGAGATGAAAAAGAAATAAATTCCCATAAATTAATCGAGTAGTTTTTCCAACTTCAGTCGGTCATATTTGCACATTTGAACAGAATAACGTTTTTAAGCTTAAGTAACTAACACTAGCTTGCTTGCATCGAAAGCACAAATTACGACAATAATGTGCACTTGATATTTATTGAGTATAATTATATTTAGGCTTTACGATATAATATTAGGTAACATAAAAAACGCTGAAAAAAATTGAAAACCTCATACAGGCTGTACAATTAGTTATAGTTTTGTATATTTCAAAAAACAATTTAAAAAATCCTTCCTTGAATTAGTAAGAAGCCAGATTTCAATTTATTTCTGAAACTGAAAATAACATATTTAATAGTTTACCGAAATTAGCGAAATACAATTTTTTTTTACACATTCTGTCAAACATAAACTGGTTGGAAGCTCTTTATGCAAATTGTTTTGTCGTTTATTCGCATATATACTGTATATTTTATGTGACGTTCAGAACACAGTATGATAATCCATGTTAATTAATGATCACCCATGTCCTTTTATATTTAATTAATTAATCATACATGTTTCACCACAAAAGAGATTACAAGGGACTTGAAAAGGCAGTAGGTTTCAGTGTTGTTTTAACGTCATGATATGTAGACGACAGAGTTGCTAACCGCCTTGTAATAATGAAAAAGATTATTCTGCACAATATATTGATATTATTGAAATTATATAATTCAGACAGTACTTATTTTTTATTGCAAAGTTTGTTAAATACAGTACATCGAAAGGATTCACAGAGAAATATTGTTAATTGTTCCATACTGAAGACTTCAAGATTGCTCCATATACTAACTTAGTTATTATTACTATTAAGCATCCTTCTAAAGAAATAGTTTAGGATTTTCGAATAACAAAATAACAAGGTTTACATTAAATACTATGTTATTTTTATTATTTAGATGTTGTTTATACTTTATATACCACAGGTACAGTTTGATACAATTATATGTTTATTAAAAATATTTAGAGTTGTTTGGTTCTGTTGAGGATCTTCTTAATTAGTAGTAATAGGCTTCTTCTCAACAAATATACATTTTATTTTCGACAATTGTTTTGGCCTCACAGGACGAGATATGTTTATATTGATCGAATAAAATTACATTATCTTTCATTTCTGGAATATCACTTCAAGACAAACAAATGTTTTAAAAATATTTAATAATAATAATAAAATGGGAATATGCATTCTTGGGAAATACATTACTTTTGGTTGGCAACAATTAAAAAAAAAACGTCAGTGGTAAGTTATAAAAAAAATCCACATTCATTTAAACACGTAATTCGAGGGTAAATTTTCATAATTATTTCAAAATTTTGAAAGTGACCATCCAGTTTAGTCTGGATGATCAAGACTTAAAAAAAAACATTTGCCTACCCTAATCTTAAGGGTACAGGTAATCACATTGAAGTTATTCTATTATTAGATATAATAACAGTTCCCACACATTATTGAGCGTGTATCGCATATTTCGACACTGACTAACAGACGGAAAAATGCACGCACGACAATTACACCATTCCAGTACATGCAATACATAGATATGAAATATTTGTTGATAGTTTTTCGTGCATAACCGAACCCAATAATCCTACCCACGTGATAGAGGCGTGTCTTAGTGACGTTGAACCCACCTGATTGGCTGTTGAAAAGAAGAGTGACGTTCAGTTACCCTAGGACACCGAGCAAGAGAGTATCTGTGTGGTATGGTACAGTCAATTGTTGACTGAGAGAAGGGAGTGTGGTGCGACGAACGAACGGAAGTGCTTATCATGAGAAAACAGGAAATAACTTTCAGGTACGTCATATTCTGGTATTGTTGTATGTTGATTGTTGTTGTATATAAGTGTTTTCTGTTAGTTTGGGTTTGTAGAGTAGTTTTGTCAAGTTTCAGATTTTGGGGTTCAAAGGTTAGTTAGTAGTTGTGAGTTTTTGTTATGATTCCGTTTGTAGTTCAGGTGTAACTTCACCTAGCATGATTAGAAATGTCTTGATATCTCTGCCTTCAAATCTCTATGCGCTGCTTTCAAATTAACTGGCGTAAATTATTGATACAATAAATTTTATTAAGGTAGTTAAGTTAAAAATACGATTTTAAAGTAGATAAGTTTTTATCAGTTCATTTTGTGAAGATTTCCTTAATTTATCCTTATAACTTACGAGTTAGGTCAACTATAATATATTATACAGTAAAGGTGATAGTTGTCCATTCTTTATATTTTCAAATATTAAAAAAAATGGAAGTAGTGAAGGTACTAAAAATTTGTCTGTAAGATTATTTTTTCTAGGGTAATATTTAATGTAGTAATATGGCATGTTTAATACATTTTTATAAAGCCTGAACCAATGAAAAAATCGTACTCACCAGCAATGTTTATAAATGCAAATTTACGTATATAAAAAGAAATCATCACATCATTATATATGAACTGACATAATTTATAAACCAAAATCCTCCCAGAACCATTCAATTCTTTTTAATCCAAAAAACACAATTTATTTCACATGTTCACATATTCTTTTCGTATCATATGAATACAAATTACTATTATCTTGGTTTACCAAATTACACGAAACAGTTTGAACCCATCAAAATGACAAATTGATTAAACGTTGTTATAGTAAAAAAAAACTATATTTTTTCCCACTTCTTCCCACGCTAATCAATAAATTATTAATGGAAACCAGTTGAATACAATACAGCATATTTATTTGTACCATTATGACTTGTATTAGGAGAACCACAAATTACAGTGGAAACCACCTTTTGTATTTGGTCATTAGGTTAGGATAATAATAATAGAGAGAGTATATCACCATGAAAATTTCCCTTCCTTCGTCACAATCATGTGATTACTGTATCTCTACGTGCTAAGCACTGTAGTTTCATGATCACACATCATTTATATTATCATTATCATAGCCATGCAATAAGCGATTGATAGCGAACTATTGTAAAGTTTTCGTGATCTGTTTCGCACGCTTTGAAAATTAACTGATGTTCATCACACGAAAGGTTTATCTCATAATAGTAATTTATTGCAAACGTAGTGAGATAGAAACATCAACTGTCAACTCATCAGCAATTAAATATTAAAGAGTTCTAAACAAATAATGGATTAGAAATAAGGTTTGACAAATTATTCCTGAACATTCATCTGCAGTATAGTTTCTTAGTGATGTGATTCGAATTTCAATTTTATTTGGTTTAAGAAACTTTTTGTATTATATTTTGAAGTCAAATCTTGATAACCTACGATTACAAATATCTACTTTAGTCTAAAGAAAATCTATGTATAAGTTTTGTTCACCATCATGGTATATACGGGAATAACAAACACGAACATTTAATTCCATTATCTCCGTACGAAGTTCCTTGGATTATTTATTACCACCATTATGCTATCATTATTGTTATTCAATACTTCATCATGGTAATATTTCTCTTTAACTGGTTAAGCGTATTTTCAAATGTTTGGACTGTTCTTGGCGCTTTTCCATTATTGATCAGCTTTGAATCTAACGTAAATATAACCATACCAAAACAGAGGAGCTATAGCGAGTTACCAAAATGTTACCTTATACTTTTTTTTACCTCATACAGAAAAGTACATCATACTGTACATAATTATGAGAATACTTTCTTCCTTAATTTTCCCTTATTGCTGCCATCCTTTTTGCATACCCATTTCTCATTATATTGGGCTTCAGATTAGAGCTTCAGGAATATTGCATCAATACTTTTAGTAGAAAATGTTATTTCACTTTTGAAATTATTAAACCTCTCAAACATGTAAGTAACAAATGAAAAGTGAAATTGTTCCCAAATGGATAAATAAATGGGGAAAATTTATTCTCCTTTTATCCTCCAACTAATTTTTTTTAACTGTCTTGAAATTTTGTATATCGTTTGATAATGACTTTGCAGTAAAGTTGAAAATTTACGGATAATTTCTGTTTAATTCTTGAGATACGACCCCAAAATACCAAGGAAAAATATGATTTCTCAACTAGGAGTCGTCCACATTTATTCCCCCAACTAAAACATAATATCATCTAACATTCATTGATTTGTATCCTTTTTTGAATAAGCGAACAAATGCCAATAATACGATTGAGAGAGGACCAAAAGTTGTACAGTAGCATAAATGATAAGGAGCTAGTGAAATGGGATATTAATATATTTAATGTTCCTTTGAAATAATCCCTGTTATACATTAGATCATTACTGCTTCTTTTCCATCCCTTTGAAAGTGTAAAATCCATATTTCCAAAGCAAATCGTTTCTTTATAATTTTCAATTGATTCAAAGAGTCAATAATATTTTTGCATATACCTACAAAAAGAAGATTGCCCCCATAAAATATTGCAATAAGACCATAAAAGAGGTTTAAACATGAAAGGTCTTTCCATTGGAATAAAAACATGTCCCTTGTACGCGTATATTCTGCGTGGTCTTGTATGAAATGTAGTAGACAATAATCTTTTCATTGATCTCTTTTTTATGTATTTATTGAGGTTTATGGTTTCGACACTTTATTGGTACTATCTTATGCTACTATAAATGGAATCTTTGTTTCAAAGCTTCTTTAATTAAATGAAAAACGCATTATTACTTTTATGTTCCCTTTTAATTACGATAATAAGAGTTAAAAAAAAATCTCTTTAAAGATTTTTTTTGCTATAATAGAATACTACGAGCAGGTGTAAACAAGTCATATATTTCATGTATGAAACGTAGTAGAGAATATTTATAATGCAACTAATGTTGAAAGCAAAGCTACTTTATCTAGTAATTAAACAAGGAAAGCAGCTACATTATATTATTACTGTATAATTATATAACCTACTTCTTATTACTTCACAAGACCTTCAGAACATTTCATAAGTACAGAGGGCAAATTAAGGTCTTAAATAAAAGCTGGCGTTAGCAAACAGTCAAAATAATTTGAGTATTTTCAGATTATTTTAGGGTATTTCAGTTTATATAAATATGTTTTGATTTTGCTTAAGTTGGTGAGTGCTTAGTTGTTTGTTTTTGGAAGCTTCAGGTTTTTTCAGAATGTATTATTCAAAACTTGATTTATAAGCGTACCTTTTCAATTAACAAGAATTTGTGGTATATTCTGGAGCCTTCTCAAATTCGTACCAAGGAAATGTATGTAAGAACAGTTACTTCAACCACAGTATCGGTAACACTGTTTCTTTACTTAGAATTACAGTTAAGGTTTAAATTTAGTTTAATTACATTTTCTTACCTTTAGATTAGTAATGTAATCATTATTTTATCGAAGAAATTTTATTATAAACCTATTAAACTGAGTTAAATTAAGTAATTTATGTCCAGATGCGCTGTCATATGCTGCCATATTGGATTGCCATCAGAAATAAGTTCAGTTTCCATTTATGCCAGCTTAGTAATGCGTAATAATATTAAATGTCTCTGTTAAATGACTGTTACGAAATAACAAACACACTATCTTTTAACTCTCATTTCTTTCCAGTTCCCATTGATCAGTTCCGATGATCGACAATCAGTTCGGTGATGTCAGATCCTCCTCCAGTTCCACAAACACTCACGACACCAAGTAGTGTCTCTGCAAGTTCAAGTCTAACACCAAGTGCGTGTTACAGTGTGTGCAGACAATTAGACGAAAAGGAATCCTTACTAAGTCCTCCGCAAACGAACAGATCAGGATCAAAAACACACTTACATCCAGAGGATATCTCGTTATCCCTCATCCCTCCGACGTCACAGAAATCCCCGAGACATTTATCAATTGCTCCAACACATATTCATCCGGGCTTCCACCATGCAAGAGATGAATTTGTATTACCATTCCCACTCACCGCGTCCAGACATCCGTCGACAAGAAAATTACATCATCGAGGTAGTTTGTTATCCGGGTATTCTTATTCACTTATTGACCTTCCTAGTGAAATGTCGGCTCAGATGGTTGTGGCCTTCAATAAACAAAGGTTATCGAGTATTCAGTCTTCGGTAGCTGCAGCGGCGGCAGTGGGGAGACGGAGACCTCGGGGTAACAATCATCATCATAGGAATAGTCATCATTCCAAAAGGGGATCTCCTGGTTCAGATGATGCTTTACCTAAGAAAGCTAAATGGACTATAATTGTAACTGCAGCAATATTACTTATGATGAGTGTTGTGTTAGTTGGTGTGACTTTACGGATGGCACCGCTTATTGATGCAATGGGTAAGTCAACGACGCATACTTTAAATAATAATGTTGGTTACTTTTGTGAGTGTATGTCGTAAATTTATTACAGGGAAATATCACGAAAGGTATATTATATTATATGTTGAGAAATTCGATGGAGTTTCTTCAATAAAGATTTTTTTCACCAATACGAGGAATTAACACTTTCTAATTATACATTCTGCTGATGTTATTTGTATACCATCTGTAATTTTGTGATAGATCTTTTTTCTTTTATTTAAATGTATTTCTTTTCACATTCTAAAAAACAAAGGTGGGTTATTTAAAACACCCGGAATAGGGAAGTAAAGGTAATTTACTATTCTATTTTTTATTTACTATTATAAAAATTTGTATACTTCTATTTACCAAATTTAAAGATACACAGAATATTGAAATATAATGCCATTTCGAAGTTATGTATTATATTGTCCTTAATTATAGCCAACATTATTACATTCAATAAAAACAATCCTTTTTAAGCATATAACAACATTTCCTTAATATAGTGTAATAATAATATAGAAACAAATATTCATATTAATCTTCTGACTAGAAAACTATATCTTCATATTCACAATTTACTTTAGAGTATATTTCACGTTAGCGTAATTGTCGACTTTAAAAAATGTTATTATTAAAATAAATAAACTAATAATTTAATCTTTATAATATCGAAGATTGTGTGAGCATAACTCAACTTACGTGTCTACATTACCTTCTACATTTACTTTTACCATAAAAGAAATAAAACCACGGGTACTACAGCTATAAAAAAGGATCTCCAAGTGGCATCTGTGTTTAAATTAGATCTGTCACTTTCACTGAATACACTTGTATTGTGAAGAGTATGGTGATATGAGGTGTGAGCTTACTTTCAAAGAGATCTTAATGATAATAACTTCCATACTATAGCAGAAGTCAGGTGTGTCGAATTGTGTCGTAGAAAGTTCTCACAAAAAGGATGGTTCAGAATTTCTATGAGAAACTGTTCTTTTATTCAAAACATGCAGGGTTGAGCAAAAGTTCGATAAAATAGCTGTTCTTTTCCGAAGTTATATATTTATTTATTTCTGTGTTGAATTTATTATTGTATTCATGTGAAAAGTAACCTTTCAAATAATTAGCTATGATTTTATGGTATGAAAATCGGTTGTAATGAATGTCAGTAGAGAAATATATGAGTATAGATGATTATATAGTAATGAGAAGTAATCTCTATCATACAATTTGAAAGATCAGAATGCAGAGTAACTGTCTTTCAAAAGGATAATCACATATTGATGGAATCAATCAATCAATGTTTGCATTCAATTTAAATCAAACTCTCTTCTTAAACCCCACTTTTCAATTTTCTTGTTTTTCAAATATAATTACATCTTGAACTTTATGAAAGGTCATCATGAACTTGTACTCTTACAAAACAAACAGTTATGATGAAAAGTAAATAAGGAACTATATGTAGAAACTTCATAAGAGAACCCGTAATATTGATCTCTAGTCTTCATTTACCTCTTCTTGCATAATTCAAAGGCGCCGACAAAAAGTCCAAGATTTTGCTAACACATCTCAGTATAGTATTCATTTCAAATTCATCTATGCAATATTCATTTGAAACAAAGAGAAAGAAAAAAGTACTTTCTCTTTTACTTGTATTATGAAAAATTATTATAAAACGGTCTAAAAATATATGCTAACTATATTTTATAGGTGTATTAAAATTGTGAACATTCTACGTTTTCATAGTTTTCTATTAATACGGGTGAAAAATCTATAAATGAAACAAATATCTTTGTCAATATTTCAGCGAAGTTCCTTCACTTTTATCAAGACGAAATAAAGACGAAATAAAAAGATATTTGTTTCATTTATGGATTTTTCACCCGTATTAATGGAAAACTTTATGCCATCTTTCACTAATCCTAATGAAATTTCTATATTTAGTATAAACTTCCATTATTATATTACTGAAGGTTCACTCTAGCATAAGCCTTTGTCATAAAAACAATATTATTAATTTTTGAAATTGAATATATTATAATATAGATGAAATTTCATTTTGGCAAAAACTAACTTTCATTTTGGCAAAAACCATTAAATTAAATTTCTCTAATTTTTAAAAATTTACAATTTAATTCAGCTGACTTCATTAACTATATTTTTATCCTTTCGATTTTTTTTATTTTTTTATTTTTATTTTAGGACGAAGCAGTACTTCTGTTTTTATGTCTAATACCCTACAAAACTGTGAATGTCCGCCTCCCGGTAAGTTAATTAATATTAACTTTAAAATTTAGAACTTTAGGGATTTAGTTACCTTATTAATTCTTAAAGGATTACGGATATTAGTGTAATATAGAACGTGCATAATAAACATACTTAAAACTGTATTTTTTTCAGCGGGGAGCTGCAATTTCCAATACACATAAGACATAACCCGTTTTACTTTCTTTGTCCTCTATTGTACTCGCTTTCCCTAGATACCGATAAGCTGTGACGCTGTGTTGGAAAAGATGGGTTCCCGATGAAAAAAAAAGCCTTTAAAGATCAAATGCCAGGCTAAACCATGTTTTGTGATATTTTATAATAAATATTATCGTCAGGACATATTAAATACATAACCAACTCCAATATAACAATTTCCTTGAAGAACGGCAGCTACAAGACGATAAGTGTTCATTGATTTCGAATGTTGATGACGTCACACTGCTAAGTAAAGTTTAGCGTTCGGGATATATCAACGGAATGCAGAGAAAAACTTGTTTATGTTACACTGTTGCATTAATATACATACCAGAAGTAAATTCAAGCTTCAAATTACCTCTGCTGTTGACTGTTGAGGATTACTCTCCGATTTCGCACTAAATTTCATGGAGAAATGTGACGTCACACCTTTCCCCATCATTTTTAACGAAGTGTTTTTCTCCCCGTTAACAGCAATTAATATTACTAAAAATGATTATTTGAACTTATATTAACAATAACTTTAAGGTAATACATAAAACACAAAATAATACTTAGAAGTGTGTCTCTTGATCTTTAAGCATAAGCAGACAAGCTACAGTACTGTGAACAAAGTTATAATTGTAAAATGAAAACGAAAATGATTTTTTTTTTACTTTCAGTTCCTCAAGCTATATCGAAACCTAAATTACCATGTACCGGAGGTAAGCAATAAAAAACACATTATTAGTGTTTCCGAAATGGGAAAGTCTAATTATCAATTATATTTTTATTTAGAATATTGTCACCAGTTATTTTTATCTTTTTATATATAATTATAATAAGACAAGTATCTTTCTTTAAACTAATCAATTTATAATTATAAAACTTTTTTATAGTATGTGATAAATTATGATAAATTGAAATAAAGCAGTATAAAATATAGAAGAAAGTAATTGTCAGTAACAGGAAATAACTGATTTATCAGAAAAGTAAAAAACTTCCGAAAGTTTCCATGATAATCAGAGTCATCAGAATTGTTATTTAAAAAGAATCGGAGGAAATTGTTTAAAATACTTCATTATAATCAGTTAATTTAATATATATATATTTTTTTAATTTTAGGTAGCAATAACGCCATGCCAGTAAATCATATTATGACACATCGTGAACGTCAACGAGCAGTTGGCAATGATAAACCAGTAAAAGAAAGTGCAGCTAAAGGTAAATAAAATATTTTAATTAAATTATTTTATCTTCTGACTAATAGAAATTAATTTCGTTTAAAAGCTAGAATAAGACCAATGAATTAGACATTAGCCTATTATTTTTTTTTTCTAAAAATAGTATTTTAATTTTACCCCTTTTTTATTTCGCAATTTGTAGGATTTTCTAAGTAGCTTTTAAAAATGGAACTAATTAAGGAAAATAATTATAAATGTTGCTAGAAGTTAAAAGACAAAAATATTATGATTATTAAAAAAATTGCAATAACGTAGATCCTTTTCAAAATGTAATTTTAAAACTGCCTATTTCCTTGTATTAAGTATTTCCTGCGTTACGTTAGAATGATAATAAATTACAGCTTTTTGAGTAACAATAAAATTTTCCCTATCATATAATTTGATATTATTAGTTATCCACAAAGAATTTGAAATAAATTAGCGCATCAGCCTCTGAATCATGGAGAGGTGGGTTCGAATCCCCCCAGTCTTATGAATATTTAGTGCTGCCGGCGAGCGAGCCAGTAGACGAGCCCAAAGCTCGCTCGTATAAACTATCCGAGCTGAATATATTACACTAATACGAGCTTTGTTTTTAGAGCTCGGGGTTAGTCTATTGAGCTCCTTGCCATTTCTCTAGAAATTATTAAGAAGTAACGCGCAAAAGTGACTTTGAAGTAATTAATATATAACTACACTGCAAAGACTCAAATTTAATTGGGAATATTGAGAAGACTGAAATTAAGAGACCCCCCCACCCACCTAAAATTAAAATTCAGAGAGGCCGATATCTGTATTGCTCACCATATCGTTATTTTTATTTTGAATTGCATTCGTTGTGATAGTATTCAAATATATTTTTGAAAAAATCCCCCGATTAATAAAATGGCAGCCTGCAGAGACAAAAAGTTCAGTTTGATTAATTCTATTTATAGTTTAACAATTGATAGGAGCTTAAAAACAAATATCATTTTGGATTATACATGTAAAATGACATTCTTCTATCTTTTCATTATGTCATTAATGTATCATGCCAACGATTTAAAAAATAATTAAAATCGTCATCACATTTTTTGCCGTAAACCAGCTACTAAATATTTTATTTTAATACTAATTAAAAATTTGGAGAGATATAAGAATAAAAAACTTCATCCTGAATCCAATGATACCAAACATTACATAATTGCTTAAAAAAGTAGCAATAAAAGAGTATTGGATTTAACATGGGATTCCCTATGCTGAAATTCAATTTTCTATCTGGGAGAAGGAGTCTTAAAGTGACGAAGAAACTGGGCTTAGTCGATATTAAACGAGTAGCTTGTGACGAACTGAGTTCGAGCGGAACCCTAAAGGTCGCTCGGCAGCACGACTGGAATATTTTTTGATCATTATTAATTTAATTAATTTATTTATTATGACAGGTGTATCAATGTCTGTCTATTTATTTTTATAGTATAAATTTAGTTTTCATTTCATTTCAGACTCGAAGACAGGCATGAATACATCTCCATGTTCAAGTGCACCAGTTAAACCACCTAGTACTTATCCATGTCCAAGCGTACCAGCAGTTAAAACACCTAGTAACTGTGATTGTACACCAGTTAAAAAACACAGCAGTAGCGAATGTACAAATGCACCAGTTAAAACATCTAGTAATTGTTGCTGTACACCAGTTAAAACACCTAGTAGTTTTCCGTGCCCAGTAAAAAAAACTCCTAGTAATTGCGAATGCACAAACGTACCAGATAAATCCCAAAGTTGCTGTACATGTACAAACGTAGCAGTTAAAAATCCATGTCCAGTTAAAACACCTAGCACTTACCCTTGTCCACTTAAAACACCTAGTACTTACCCTTGTCCAGTTAAACCACCTAGTAATAGACCTTGTCCAGTTAAAAACTCTAGTAGTTGTTCGTGCAATAATAAAGCAGCTAAAAGTAAAAGTAGTTGCTGTTGCAATAATGCGTCAGGTGGTCGTCAAAAGCCAATCTGCCCAGATGAACATGAGGCTCATGCATATCTTAATGGTAAGATACGATAGATTTAAAGGGTTACTTGCAGCTAAATTGACTTTTTCGATATTATAACAGAATATTAGTCTTCTTGATATAAATAACTCATATTATATTTCTTACCTCACAAAAATCACCGCTTATAGAGATATTCAGCTTAGAAATGCAAGAAAATAAGCTGTAATGTAGCGGAGCAAGCGTGGCTCAAAACAGGACAACTGCCAATATATGAATAAAATGATTAATTTGCATTATTTTTAAGTCAGTTTTGCTTCTACTTAATAGATATGTGTTTTGCAGCGAATAATGTGCGTATTTTTGCAAGGTATAAAATTAATTGTGATACCATGTGGAAAATCTCTCGACTTATATGAACAGAAATATCT
>JAQIWE010002715.1:0-12773 GCA_034698565.1 Campodea plusiochaeta | reverse complement strand
GGGGGGGGGGGGGCAGCTGCCCCCCCTGTAGTTCCGCCTATGTTTAACATAGATGTTCTGCATTACTGACCTGTGTACCATCTAGATTCATGGCATAGATCGATGAATTTCCAGAATCACTCCAGTATATTTTATTATGGACCCAATCATATGCAATACCTTCAGGATTTACACCACGATTTAAAACAATTGTTGCATTGAATCTGAAATACAATGCAAAGGTATTTAGTGAAATTGTGCTTCGTTTCTTTTAATGGTAGTATTTTACATTATATTAAAAAAACATTCTGAAATCTCTCAAGTTGTTGTTAAGAAATGTTTCTTTTTAATTCATAAATGTATTGCTGTAATGTGAAGTAAAATCTTACAAGTTAGTAATTTTCTGTAGTGAAACAACAGTATTCAAATAAGCAAAAGAAAACAGTTATTCTATTAATTTCTCGCTAAAAGAAACTCGAATTTATAACTGAAAAGTGCACTATAATAAATTATTGTCTTTACCTGTTAGGATTGACACTTGGCAGCCAAGCAATAGATGGATCTGGTCTGATTTGTGTGTATAAAAGTTGATGATCACGATAATCAAAATCTATTCCGACAACATTACTTAAATTCACCTGAAAAAATAAATATATGTTATCAATATGAACACTCTATAAAATGTTGAAGCAAGCGAAAGTAATTCTATAAATGAAGAAAAATAAGAGAGTAGACCGTATGTACTAGTTGCCCTCATTTTTAGATATCGTATTGTGCGATTAGTAAAATATACTAAAATATTTTGTACCATATGCAGCAAAATGTTTCAAATTCAGTAAATTTACAGACAATTTGAGACTTTTCCATTGCTATGAATTTGCTTTTTGTCACTACTTTGAGTGAAGAACTGTTTTTTAGTGAAATGTGAACACACAATAATGATAATTAATTAGTTAATAACCATTCTCTGAAAAATAACTTAATCAATATAAAAAGGCTGTGAAGATGATCACTATGCTACAATTAATTAGATGATCTGTATACTCACCAGTGGTTCAAAAGGCACTCCAGTTTTCCTTGGATCCAAGTAAATACTTCTGATTTCAGTTCTAGTTGAAAAGACGAGATATTCTTCAGCTGGTTTACAAGTTCTTCCGTCCTCTGCTAGTTTCCCAGTTGCACAATCACAACGA
This sequence comes from Campodea plusiochaeta, assembly GCA_034698565.1. Lineage (NCBI taxonomy): Eukaryota > Metazoa > Arthropoda > Diplura > Rhabdura > Campodeidae > Campodea > Campodea plusiochaeta. The sequence goes on along the minus strand of JAQIWE010002715.1, from coordinate 11,601 downwards.
TAACCTGGTGCTGTTAAAGAGGAGCCTGGGTACTTCTCACCCTGTAAAAGACATTCCGAGTAAATATATTATTGGACAATATAATACTATAAAATTTCACATTCTACAAATACACTTAAAAATACAATACAATAGTTATTCTAAAGAAAAAAAGAGTACATTATAAAATTATAACTTTTCAGATATTGTATTTTATGATTTTACGTAATTATGAATCAAAGTATGTTACTTTAGAAAGTCACACTATCTGTAACTTTCAATATTACTTTTTATTGCATGCCACAAGATTTTGATCATTCTTAAATACTTCAGTTTTCAAAAAGAAAGAACTGGTTCTAAAGCTGAAAAGGTTCAAAATTTGAATATGCAATAAAAATGATGCAGTAGTAAGCAACATTTGCTCTAACTGAATCTTATTTTTTTGAAGCTTGTCAAAGAAGTTCGATAAACCATTTTATTTTTAAAAAGAGTCCATCAGCACAATCTCTTGATTAGCTATAATAAATGTGTCTAAACCCTGTGAAATGACTGCTTCAGAACTTACTCGACAATAGCAACACTTCAAGAGAAACATATGAAACTTGCAAACAGTTTAATTTAGATGAAATTTTCGCTTATTTCCCAATACTAATTTAAAGGGTTATTACATTAATTATATTGAATATTAGAGGACCATAGGATTCAATAGTCGGGTGGTTTGATACCGTTGATCCTACAAACGAAGGACTGCATTCACCTAACTAGGAAAGAGTGGTTTGTTTTCCTAGCTACTTACATCTTGTGGGAACGAGAAGCATAATTGTTCACAGCCACCATTTCCTCTCCTACTACATGGCGTTGGTATTGTAGGAGGTTGTTCAGCCATATCATATACTGCTACGTCACGGAGGTTATTTAAGTTACCACGAATCTGCTCAGGTTTCGATGACGAGTTGTCTGCCAACTAAGGAAAGAAATATTGGAGTGATGTATTGTTAGATGCAGAGGTTGATTCTAGTGAATTATTCACATTTCAAAACACAAATTTCAAAATATTTCATTTTAATTAATTTAATGTTGTTATTCTGCAGCATCAGTCAATTTACTATGGTAAACAGGAAAATACAGTATGTTAATAAGCTTATATTCTCTCTTGTTACTTATCTGTATTATTCTGATTTAATTTAAAAGTACAACATCAGTAATGTTTTTATATCTGAACAGGAATTAAACCATTCAGGAAATAAAATAAAAATAAAAGAGTACAAGTCAGTAAATTCTGTCTTGCTAAAAAAGATAAAATTATAAAAGTTATTTTAAAACTGTATCTACTAAAATATAATACAGAATTTTGGTATTGGCCTGGGGTTAGTTTTCAGTTCCTCATTAAAACAAAACACATTTAAATATTAAATTAAAGTATATAACAAATCAATATAACAAAATTTACTGAGAGAGAAAGATGTTAAACAGTAAAATAAAAAATTAGAAAGTACATTTCAAATATACAGACACATCTTTTAATATTTTATCACTTACTTTTGATGCTCTGAATACAGAATTGAGATTCCTATCTACCCATATCACATTCTGCCCGTTAATAGTTATTCCCATCGGGTTTGGAAGATTCGTTCTTATAAACTGCCGCTTTCCACCCGAGAATGAAACCTTTTGAATAGCATCGACTCTTGAATCTACCCAGTACACATCGTTTGATTGCATGTCAATTGTAAGGTCACGTGGATTGGATATTCCCGATGTTACTATTGGTTTCCATACGGAACCATCCAAGTTCGCTCGTCCGATATGAGGGAATTGACCATAATCGATCCAGTATAGGTATCTGAAATATTATAGGAGTTTGGTTATTAAAATATGAAATTTTTGGCAAATGATAATTATTTATTACAATTTTATCATTGTAGGATTTTTACAAGTCTTTGGAGAGTTTGAAACATTCTAGAGACAATTATGTATAGTATTAAATAGTTCTGCTTGGGTTTAACCACTTATTGAAACACAAGAATGGAGATTATGCACTAAATGAAGATAATGGTTTTGGTTTGAACAATTTTTGGTTCAACTTTTTTAAGAACAAGGCCTTTTGTTAAGTATTTTTTTTGTTTTCCCTTTGTTAATAATTTCTGGATTGTATAACTGAAATTCTTCACTCGTTTCTATGTACCGTACAGTTGATAAAGCCTTTTCGTTAATAAAGGCGAAACGTCCAGAAGAAATATTGTGCTTCAATAAGTGATTAAACCCAAGCAGAACTAGTTAATAGAAGAAAAATGCCACTTAGCCTCCGTCGTAACAAATTAAGTATGATAATGACTCACACTTTCATTATTTATAAAATCAGTTTGGAATCAAGTGATATCTTTTAAGAAGTAATATAACATTTACTCTATTTCATTTGAAGCATAAATTGTATTTGTATCTTAATTATAACAGTTTTTATAGATGTTTAAAGTGTGAGTCAATTCAAAACTTAACTGAAATATGAACTATGGCACATCTGCAAGTAATAGTAAAAATAAAAATAACGCACCATAAATCACATTTGCATTTACCGGTACTTAAGAAAAGGATGTGCACAGAAAAAAAGAAAATTTGATTTCTTAAAAAAGAGATCACACACATTTCTATTTTATGCAACTTTTATATGGTGCCATAAAATGTAACTTTACCTTTTATTTGGATTAACAGCTATCTGTCTAGGAGAGTCAGTTGTTTTCTTGACTAATACTTTTCTATGTGATCCATCTAACCAACTCACTTCTAAGAACGTCTCATGAGGAAACACATTTGTAAAGTATAAGTTACCTAGAAGAAAATAATATTATTCAGTTAACGTTATAATAATTTAGTACTATTTTTCTTAATTACATAAATACTCTATTTTATGTCTTTATTATTTCTTATTATTATAACAACTTGGTACTTACATAGTTTTGTTAAAAACAAAACTGCAAATACTATTTTCTTAGTACTAAACTATAATTCCACATGTTCATATTCTCTTACTTTATAACAACTAATATTAATCTTCAATCAACTATTACAAATTATTGTTAATCATATTATATATACTGTATATGACAATGTAAGGAACTCTTGTCAACATGGGCGAAGGCCACGAAGACAAATAAAATTATTACTTACTTACTTATAATAATTTAGTATATATAATATGGAAATATTGAAATTCCTACTTTTCTTGTTTCTAATTTCCATAATAATTTACCAATTTAAAAAAAAGGTTTGTTTTCAAATGTATTTTAACTTGGGAATAATAACACATATTTTATGTGTTTTTTAAGTCATTAACTTAACATAGATTCATTTATTAAAAAATATTGATTAAATTATATGAAAGCAAGATACTAAAAATTTATTTTAGATTTGTTACAACATATCAGAATTTTAAAAATATGTGTCACAGTATTTAGAGAACGCAAAGGGGAAAAATGTACAATGTTAATATTAAGACAGTATAACCCCATGCAGTCAATACAATAATAACAAACTCACAAAGAAAAATCTGGGCAGATGTGAAAGTAAGAGGCATTGGGTTCGATTCCCACATCTGACCAGAAATTGGAAATAAGTCACAACATACAAATTTCTACACCCAAATCTCAGAAAAAAATAACATAAAAATAAGAATCTTCATATTATTCTGACCTGCTATCCAATCGATTGCCATTCCTCTTATTCCATTGGTTCCGATTCCCTTTGTTATAACAGGAGTAAGTTCCGTACCGTTTGGACGTATTCTGAATATTCCATTCCATTGACCTTTACTGAATTCTATCCAGTAAATCCAGTTCGTTGTTGTTTGAACGTCAACGTGGAGAATGTTGTGACCTAGGGAGAAAAATTGAAATGGTTATTGTATAAAAATCTAAGATCTTCCAATTTTTTTCTCTTTCACAGTAAAAGTCCTGACTAAGCTAGTAGATTTGAAATGGTATAAGTTATTCTTAAAATATTTTCCTTTCCTGTGAGTACCTTTACTTCACTGTTTAAGACTATAAGTGTTGCAATCAGTATGTATAAAGGTATGAAATTCAGAAAATTCATCAGCAAATTATTACTCTCAAAACAAATTTTTTTACTGAGAAACCACTTACGTTTTTTGTGCATAATGCATTCCTTTACTCTTACAAAATCAGTATGATACAAGAGTAAGTTGCTATATCCAACAAAAATCAGAAATGAAACACGAATCTTCAATTTACATTAAAAATATAAGAAACTGATTAAAGAATCAAATTGTTCAAAAGCTATATTAATATTCTAATTTTTAATACTTGAAGATGGTTTCGAAAGAAATACTTTTTTCCACAAATGAAAAGACAATCTGGTAGAGACACAGAGGCAGTTTGCTCGCGGAGATCAAGCTCGCGGAGATCAAACCACTTTGATCGTCAAATTTGGTTTCAACTGATGATTAAGAGCCCTATTTAAGTGAATGGGATTCTATTCCATTACAGCAAATCATGGAAATGCATAAAATCTTTCAAATCCACAAATGCACTCACCATCTCCAGTAATAGGCATCATAGCTTCAGCTCCCGTCCCATCCAAACTATACCCCTGAATCATATCTAACTGCGCAACAACTACAAACTGCTTATAAGGTGTACAACTCGTATCTCCACTTTTCTTGTAACCTATTGCACATCCGCAAGTACGTGTACCACCTCGTGCAGGGAGACATAAGTGATCACAAGCACCGTTGTTGTTTACACAGGGGTGACCAGCGACTAAAATAGAGAAAGAGAAATGTCAAATTCAGTTTTTACCATATATCGAAGTATTTTTGTTTGTATTAACATCTTTCTATGAAGGCATATGAAATATTGAAATTCTACGTTATTAAGTTCAAGTAGAGGCGTATTGTAAATAGTGGTAACAGTTCAGTAATTTCTACAGCAACATAATAATTTTAATACAAATACATGAAACACTAGACTGATCTTGAATGACGCCTCATCTTTATGGGTGAAAATTAGTAGTGCCATATGATAATGAAAATCAAAAAAATATGTTGTAAAGATAAATATTGACAATTTATGACTCTAGTTCTGTCACATTGTACATCCTTCGCAGAATCAACAATATGAGTATTAAGCTGATTATGGAGCCCATATTGTGTTCATCAGCCTAATACCCATATTGTTGATTCTGCGAAGGATGCACACTGTGACAGAACCTACGTCATTTCTACGAAATGTCTGAATTTTTCTTTATGAGATGAGCTTCAAAGAAAAATAATTTTTTGACATTTTTTTCACAGAGCAAATTATCTTCACAAACGTAGTTATAAACTGTCTACCTTCCAAGTGTATTTATAAGATGAGCAATATTATATCTAACAGATATCACTATACTCTGTAGTTGTAGTAGACTAGCAAAGCTATTGGTTGAGTTAGAGCAGTACACGAATTTAAGCGAAGAAATAGTTAACTCCAACTCAGTCGCTATCGTAAAGAAAAAACTATATGAAGTGTCAAACAACCACATTTGAGGCTACAGGAGAATCTCCTAGGCCTGTCATAAACTCTATGAACACAATTAAGATGGTGTGTGTATTTTTAAACTACTATTTTGATTTCTTACCTGTTCGTTTCCTGTATATAGCGAGTGACCTCAGATCAGCATCATTATCTTTCAACACCTTTGCATTAAGTGAACCGCCAGTCAATTCTACGCGGATTATCTTCTCATAAGCTGTATCTAATATGTACAGGCGATAATCAGAAGCTGCCAGAGATCGTGGTTTGCCAATGTGATCAGCGCTGTCCATTAACTTAGTGTAGTTTTGGCCACGAGGTACTTTGAAGATCTGGAACAAAGTTAAATACAACTTGATGAGTACTTTGAATAACATTTGATAAGTCTAAAATCAAAGTATATAAAGTCCTTCCTTTTTATTTTGCTGTCAGAATAATTGTAAATATACGTCAATTTTATTCGCAGATCATCAAGACAAGTATCAAGATATTTTTTAGACAATTAGTTCCATTTTTCGTAACTTTATAAGTAAACAAAAAAAATTGAACCAATTCAATTCTCTGAATTTAGCCAAAAAGACTATGAAAACAAGAAACATAATAAATAAAAAAACATTATGCCATACCTCTCCATCCCCAGTACTGAAGTATAGATTCTTTGTTTCCAGATCAATAGTGACATCTAGGGGATTTTGTATATTACTAAACATCACTGAAGGTTGAGTACCGTCCATATACATCTTTGCTAACTTTGGTGAAACACCTGAACCTCCTGCATCTAACCAGTATAGCCAACTGAAATTATGGAAATGGAATATTAGAATTGTTGCAATATTAAGTTGGGAAATATGTTTCCTAAAATAAAAGTGAGATTTCTGATTTTCATGTCATATATACCTAGCAAATAGAAGTTCTATTTTTATTTGGACTGACAGTTTGAATTTTCCTATTATGTTTGGTGTAAAAATTATCATCCTACTTCTTTTCATTATGAGAACTCATCAGTTTAAAAAGCAACATGCAGGAATTACCTGTGAAGTGATTTTTTGAATCTCAGCATCTAATAACTTAAAGTCAATGAATTGTTCTTAATAATAATTCCATCAATCTATTGATGAAATTGAAAAATAGAATGATCAAATTCTGTTTTGCGGTTCAAAAGTTAGAAGCTCACGACAGATTTTGGAATGAGGTGACTAAATGACATATTTGAAAACTACATGTGCCTATGTGGGTAGGCCTACAAAATGATTAAAGGGACTGATTTTTTTATGAATTTTGAAAAAAGAATGAACAAAATTGGTCCAGCTATTTTGGAAATATACCCACCTGAAGTTCACAGATAACTCACTTAGAACATGAGTTACCTGTGAATCTCTATCCCAAAAAATTTTGGAGCTTAAAAGTTCTGATCCACAAGTTGAAATTTGATCTTTTTTTTTTATTCTTACAATAAATTAATTTATCTAATAAAAATTATTTGGTTTTTGTGAAGCTATTAGACGATGCTGAGATTCAAAAATTCACATCACAGGTAACTCCTCTCATGCTGGCTTTTACAAATTGCCATATCTCATGAATAGAAAATAGTAGGATGATAATTTTTATACCGAAAGTTATAGAAAAATTAGTACTATCAGTACAATAAAATTAAAGAAAATCTATTTTGCTGTCCAGTCCCTTTAAACATATTTATAGAATAAACTATTAAATGCACATAAAAATTTTCCCTTTAATAATTCTACCTACCACATATCACATAATTGGAAACTCAAATCTATTTCACATTAAAAAAAGCACGAAACACAGAATGAAACTATTTCGACTCACCCTTCAGCTGGATCGAGACACATAGACTTGGGACTTCCTACTCCCGTTTCACTTCCATTATTTCCCAACAATACCGTCCGATACCTAATCTTTCCGTCAACTTTAACTACTTCGATCTTAGAGGCGGCCACGTTACCGATGTAAATGTTTCGTCCGACCCAATCAAATGCTATTGTTGATGGCCAGCCAATCATACCAGTGTCGGAACGATTCAGAAGTGCTGTACGGTTACCTCCTGCCAGACTTGTACGATAGATTGTACCCTAGGGATAGAAATATGAAAGATTTAATATTGATTTTCATAAGCAAGACACAATACTGTTAAAAGTGTATTTTCAGCCTTTTATTATTATATCAAATACAGAGGGATTCAAGCGAAATAATATTAAAATTGTACATTGTTCCCCTTTTGTCTTAACTCTCAAATTAAGAATGTTTCATCTATTAAATAGTTCCGGTTGGTTTTAACCACTTATTAAAACACAATATTTCTTCAGGACGTTTCGCCTTTATTAATGAAAAGGCTTTATCAACTGTAGATAAAAAACGAGTGAAAAATTTTAATTATACAAACCAGAAATTATTAACAAAAGGACAAAGTATTTACAAACAATTATTTAACAACAGGCCTTGTTCTTAAAAAAGTTGAACCAAAAATTATTCAAACTAAAGCTATTAATCAACCAAAACCATAAGAATGTTTCATTCTAAATTGAGCCAAATAATTATAAAAATTTATTTCCAAATGCATATTGTCAGTTTGACAGCAAAAGTTGCATTCTGGAAGGAACTACCTTTCAAGTTATTTACTTTTTTACCATTAAATTTGGAATTATCTTTAAAAGAGTTCAAGTTTGGGAAATCGCATCCGAATACAACAATATATTACACACAGACAGTGGGGTACAATAGTTTGTCATCATTTAGACAGAAAAAATTAATAAACCATCACTAATAAGTTGCAGTAAACTTTCTTTGAAATTTTAATTCAATATATTTTAATCCAATAACTCCTAGACTTAAAATACAGATATCAATAGACTTACATTATCTCCCTTATCTGAAACTCCTTCTATCCAGAATAGTTCTTCATTCTTATTATCAAAGTCTAAATCACTTCCTGTTTCAACTCCAACTACAGGTGTGAAATAACCTTTACGTTTGTCATCGGGCATTAAACTTAAGTCAATTATCTGAGTTGTTTTCATCACCATCAAGAAGTTCGTGTCCTCTGCAACAATAATGAAAAATATTAGTTTGAATAATAGATTTGTTTCTTTGTATGGGTTTTGAGAGAATTTGATTACTTATTTTGTATCTTCGAAAACTGCTTTTGAAGTTTTTACAAAAATAAACAAGAGTAAAGAAACAAAAGTACTGCAAACTGATAAACAAAATTGATTAAAGATCAACTGACAGGCTAAACCATGTTTTGTGTTATTTTACTGTTAACATAATCTTCAACAGAGCATGAATTTCCAAGTGGTCTGCTGGTCACAGTCTAGTGACTTTACATTTTGACTGCAAGGTATTTAAAAATGGCGGAAACTCAAGCTTTGAGGTAGTTTCTTTGAATTTTATTAGTGATCTTTTGGGAACGAGAAATATTAAAGATATAACAGCTTGAGGGGTTAAAAACGAGTGGAATAAGATATAAATAATTAACAAACTTTTTATTCTTAGTGTTTGAACTACCTTTAACACATTGTCCGCCATCAGCGAGTCTGTATCCTGGTCTACATTTACAAGCATAACCTGCACTTTCAGAAGGTGAAAGAAGACATAACTGGGCACAACTGAAATGAAAATGAAATTACAGTCAGTAAACATATTATAAAGTTCAGAATATCAAAAGTACAACAATATTTATATTATATTAAGATATTTTTAACCTCTATAGGAGTTTAGGAAACCATAGAACAACTGGAGATAAATATACTTTATACAAAATCCTACGGACCAAACCGTTTAACCCATCAAGGGTGTTTCTGACATTCCAACACTTGATAATCCTTGTTGACTTATTTGTTTTCTTTGACCAACTTGTGAATTGTATAGAAAATACCCAATTTCAAACACCCAAAGAAGTGGTCAACAATGGGTTTACCTGTCAAAACAGTTTGAAGACATAACCAGTTTAGGCCCATAAGATATTGGAAGCACTATAAACAAAATTGGACAGGTATATATAGGATGAATTGACCATGATGCCTTTCTGCTCTCGCATCCGTTTTTACTATTGTATCAACCAATTAGGACGAGTTAAATAACCTCATATAATTATTACAGTACAGCTATAATTATTTTGACTTACGTAGCTTTATCACATGGATTCGTGTATTCTGGTTGTAGTGACGGGTGACTAACATGAACACTCAATGGCTGTGATACTAAATGTGACACCACTGTCTGGTTCGTACCTCGGAACTTATTAGCTGATAATACACGATTCAATTGACGATCAGTCCAGTATAGTGTATCCTATAGGAATAGAAGAAAGTTATTTTAAGTTATATGGAGTTGTGGGTTTCATTTTGTTTTACGTTATTCACATTTTTCTTAATAATAGAAGAGTTAATATTTAATTGAAATGAGAAAATCTCTAATTTCAATATCAGAACTTCAAATATTGTTAATTATAGTATTTACAAAAAGAAGAATTACTATATCTAAGAGTATTACTATATCTTGTAGTTTTGATGATCCTTATGGATATTTTTGTAATTAGACTCACTAAAAAAGTCGATTATAGTGCTCTACTTCTAGTCTCAATTACATTTTAACAAAAACTTTAGCAAAAACTAAATTGTAGAGCTATGATATTCATTATAGTTATAGAATAGTTATAGTTATAGAGTTATAGTTATAACATTATAGAAAATTGTAGAGTCATTATATTCCAAATATTGTAATACAACATGCTGTTATAGTTTATAGCTCCACTTTGGAACATTCTCTAAACACTGCACTCTCTGGCTTTCTCAGAAATGGAGAGTTAAATTTTGCTTTCACTTTTTAATCCCATAAAAACACGCAGGGTGAAAATCGGTTATCGCAGAAACCCAATTCTACATTTCTAAGGAAGGCAGAGAGTATACAGTATTTCAAGGACTACACATACAAATAAAAACAATAAAGGTACAGGAAACCCTAACTCAAAGAATAGCTTATTATTAACTACTATGAAAGATATGCAGAGGTACTATACTTCGATGGAATGAAAATATGCCAGAACTCCGCTTGTTACTTTATTGATTTCCTTGACAACATTTCAAAACATGTCGAGTATCACATTTCATTTTCATGATCCTTTTGAAAATGAAATGTGATACATTTCGAAACATTATGAGGAAATCAATAAAGTAACAAGCGAAGTTGTGGCATATTTTCATTCCATCGTAGTTTATTATTAAAAATTTATAACGCACAACTTCAAGAGCTGTTGATTTTTCTTACCTCAAAAATGGACAATGAATGTGGATGGAGGAGATAATGTGATGCAGCCAACACTTGATGCCGCCCTGTACCATCATAATTACAGAAATCAATATAATCCAATTTGGAATCAGCAAAATAAACTCTTTTGTTTGGTAAATCTAATGTCAAACCATTGGGCCAGACTATCTTAGTTGATATGATAATTGATCTGTTAGAACCATCCATTCCTAAGCGTTCTATACGAGGGTTTTCGCCCCAGTCGGTCCAGAATATCCATTTAGCACTGTGGGAAAAGAAGGAGTGAATTTGTTATTGGTTTATGAATGAAATTTTTGTGTTCGTCAGCTTTTATCTAATACACAATAGTTCTTTATCTACATAAAAATGCTGCAAATTCAACTAATAATTTGAGTAACAGAGAGCTTTTAATTAGACCAATAAAAAAAACAGCCTATTTTGGACTCAAATTTAACAAAAAATAACTTTTTTTGATATTACGTTGTGTATTTGCATGTTATTCCTTAAAATAAAAGGATTGTTATATAGCATTGATATCAGTTTATATTTATTTCAAGCTACATATAAGATATAATGTATAACTGAAATTTTACTGTACAGAATAGAGCTATTGTTTGTTTTGAAAAAAACATTTTAAAATAGTACAATGTTCCCCTTTACAGAAATACTAAAACAAACTATTTAAATTAGTAACTGTCTACTGTCAATAAAGTAAAAAACTATTTAACTAAACATCTTTCAATACGAAAATTATTAGCCCAACTCTGCATATAAAAGATTTATTTTCCACAACCGGTTTCACGTCAAACACGAC
>JAQIWE010002714.1:0-12774 GCA_034698565.1 Campodea plusiochaeta | reverse complement strand
AAATCAAACTTTTGATAAGGCTATCTTGTAGCATTTATTTTTTCAACCTATAGGTCTCGCTTGACTTTTTCACTTAGGATGCACCATTACTGAGTTATATCGATTTTAGAGAAAAGTGTTAACAACATTCTGGGACACCCTGTACAATAATACCTATGTTATTTATATTAATGACATGATTAACTAACTACTTTGCGGTAAAAATTATTTCTAATGCAAAGTAAAGTAATCAACTTATTCCATCATTTACATAATAGCTTCCTTTACAATGTCTAATTGATTAATTGAAAATAATACTATACCGGTATGTTATTTGTTTTCATCCTGGTAAGTAGCAGTTTACATTTTTTTCTACCTTTCTTTCAACTATATATCGTCTCTTACTATATATTTATATATCGTTATATATCTATATATTACTAATTTTATATATCGTCACAAGCGTCTCTTAGTCCTAAGACTGACCTTTCATAGATTTGCAATGAGAATACTGTATAGAAATTGCTGTTACCAAAAAACACTTACAGTTTCTCATTTTTCTTTACAAACGTTTGCAGAGGCGTAATTTTCCTAAACTTTTTTAGTTGCATTTTATACCAAATATACCAAATAACAAATCTACATTACCTTTTCTGGTAATAGAGCAGAAATAATAGACAAAGAAAGTATCCTGCAAACAGTTATGGCACTTCCAACTATGGTACCATCATTCATGCTAGAATGGAAACAAATAAATTAGAATATCTATTTTTAAGTGATAAACCAAATAGACTTCTCACATATAGTAGAATCGGGATGAAAAGAGACAGAAAACGCAAAAAATAAGATCCAATGTCTGCAGAATATATTCTAGAAGAAAGATCCATCCAAAAGAATTACTTATACTTCTAACAGCTAATGTAATTTCTCTGTATTTGTATCTGTAAAATTCCAGAAAATGTCGAATGTCAAGCTGTTCTTCTCCATATGCATGGAATAGTACATATCTGTAATGGTATTATAAGGACAAGTACTCGTATATTTTACATCTTGCAAATTTAAACAAGAACTTTGACGATAAATGAGAAGACTTTTCTATTTAAAATGAAACGTTATATTTCAAATGCTGTTCACAAAAAAAAGTATATCACAACCTTATACATTTTATAATCAGATTCCGCCAGGTACACAGCTTTGATTCCAAAATATTGACACATTCAATTTGTACTAGAATCTGATTTCTTTTAAAATATGTAAAAATGCACTTACTTGATTATACTGTTGTTGTCAACAGAGTTGAAAGTCACAAGTGACAATAAGATGAAACATATTAACTCTTAATATGAGCGTATATTAATATGAAGTAATTGTGACTCTTTATGGTAGACTTTCATACTGCTAACCATGGAAAATATTAAAAAATTGATGTCAACAAAAAGTTGCTTGTTATTTATACTTACAACTCAAAGATTTTAAGCATTAGGTAATGAAAATTGAACCATTTAAATGGTCTATTCTTTTTTAGTGTACTAAAATTTTTAATTATCTATTGTTTCTGATTTTATAGTAATGCTCCTTATACAGTATTTACGACTATAATTATTATCAGCGTGTTACTATCTCCAGTAAAAGTTGCCTGCTTACCTTTCTGTTTCCTTTCTTAGTGTAGGAACTCTACTGAACTGCAGTTCAACATCACTTGCAAGGTTTGAAGCAATGACGTTTACACTTCCAATTATCATGACTGAACTGAAATGCAGTAGAATTCCACACACAGATAAAATTGTTGATTCTATTCGGAAAAGCAATGGTGCATCCAGTAAAAGCATATTCCAAATAAAAATAGTAGCTGTTGCAGTTAAAGAGCTGAGAAATAAACGGGAATTGAAATCTTTCAAATAGTTCTGATGATTCGGATTTTTCTCTGAGTGAACATGTGGAAATTGTATGTCAAGAGGAATTGCTGCTAGTGTAGAAACACTCACTTCAATGGTGAATAAATTAATAATAAATGATGTTCCCATAAGAATGAAAGAAAATGTCTGGAAACCAAAAATACTCATTAGTAAATTACATTAAAAACCTCTTTAATACTATATGAGTCTATACACAACACATTATTGATGGAAAGTTATTCTGGGTGAAATTCTGAATATTGGTCTTTTCAAAATTAAATTTTATTATTATAAAATATATTTCAATATTATTTTTGGTTGCTTTTTAATACCTTTGAGTTTAATGATTTTACTTAAATTCGTAATGGATAATTTCCTAGTATAAATCCCCCTCCCCGGACATCCAGAACACCAAACTCCTTGAACACGATCTAATATGGATTTATACGTTAATATGGTCCTGACATATGAATTAGCAAAAGAGAATATATAGATTTACCAACTTTTGGATCATGATATGAAATAATTAAGACTTAAGGTTTTGTCCGGACTTTCAGTATAGCTTGAAACTATCAGTAATGCTTTGAAAATTCACTTTCTGCCATCAATATGTTTCTTTTTGTCTCAGCAGTAGAAAAAATAAAAGCATTTTTGCGAGGAAGACTTTGCAATAGTGAATTTGTGTATAAATAAAATAGTGTATTATAGATAAAGCATCGGAACTTACGAAAAAGTACTCTCCGTGTGATATCGTTTCATAAACCAGGATTACTGCAACAACTACAGGAAACGCACTCCACAAACATTCCAATGATAATAACTCAAATTTCAAATTATATTTTGAATTAAAAATTACATTTTTGAGTGGAAAAATACCGAAGATCTTAAACAGAACTAAACATGGTGTTAAATTATAGAAAATGTCGTTTCTCATGTTGATGAGTTGTATTAACATAACAAAATAAACGTATTTCAATTAATTGCTCAATGTTCTTACATATGAATATCCTTATTGAGTACATGCTGAGAGCTGAATTGCTATTAAAATTATACCGATTATTTATAAATACATTACAAGATAAACGTATTGCTTTAATAAAATTAAGGCCGTAATATTGCAATTATCGTTAATCAATTAATGTAATTACTTCACTATGAAACTAACACAAAAGATATATTGAGAAAATGTTAAGTACACTTCTGTTGAATTACATAATTTATTAGATAAAAGTATACCTTGTAGTATTGACTGAAAGTTTAATGCTTCTTCATGTGCAATCAATGAAAATTTCATAATTAGATCATGTTCAGATCTTTCTTTACTTTCGACATTTCAAGAATTTTCTAGTATACGTATAAAATACAATTTTTTTGTATACTTCAAAACTGACACTGTCCAATGTCCATTTAAGAGCTGATGACTCTTCCATCTCACAAAAACAAACGTAATTTGTTACTGTGCTGTCAAACAATATTGATTATTGTAGTTACTGAATAGATTTTTAGACAGAGGCACATCAACGAGAAATATATATAGTAGATTTTTGACGTAATTAATATTGGATTTGAAAAGCTATTTTAGTAATTATAAATAGCGTACATATATAGCCTTCTCGTTCCTTGCTTGATATCCATCTCTTTTTGTATCTGTAACTGGTTTACACGATGCTTCTGTAGTCGGACAAGGAAAGTCATACAGAGGCACAACAAGAAATATTGAGTAGATATACCAAAAACCGTCTAAATCCACAATCTTTCGATATACATTACAAAGGAATGTTACCAAAGGTTTTTTTATGAATTTTTCTTTCCTTTTGAAAAAGTACGTAGCTCACGATCAGTTAATGAATAAGCTGATCGTATGTTGTAACGAATAGGTGCATAAAATGCTGCTGGCATTCTTATAATATATTCTCAGACTTATTTTTCTTCGTATTTTCACTTTTTTTTTTTTTTTTCAAAATACTTATATTTAACCCTAATTTTGCACGTCCACTTTGATGTTATAATAGCAGTATCAGATATAACGACTTATTGTAATCATCTTCGTCAATCAGGTATTTTCTCCTTCTTTCAGAAACATTTTGAATACAACAAAAATAATTTAGCTCGATTTATTATAAGTAGTTTCGAAGGTAATTCCAACTAAAGTTATAATACGAATCGCCGCGTGACTCCGTGCCGCGTAGCCCGATGCCGCCGGACCATGTGCCACGGAGATCGATTGCCGCTGGAAACGATTGCCTACTTATGTATATTTACATTGAAATAATTACTGATGTAAATATAAGATTTGAATGCATTTACAGTCCTTCCAAACAAAGATCAACATTGGACGGCAGTATCGCTCCTTTAAAACCAATGGGATTATGTTACATCTGAGAGATCAGTCGTAGAACAACCAAATTTCAATGTGATTGTACCATCGATCAGTGTTGATCTTTGTTTGGACGGACTGTAGAAATATGTAGTACGAAGTAAGATCAGCAGTTTCGTGATTTATATATATAAAAAAAGTAAATATTGCTTGTAATTCTGCAGAAATTAATTTTTCACAACATAAAATAAGACACTGAAGAAAGAAACACTGTAATACAACAATTGCCAACTGATACGTAAATAATAACACTATCAGAACATTTAGTTAAAAAGCAAAATTTTATTTGAAACCAAACTGGAATTAGTTTATGACTTTCCTACTTCTTCTTCTTCCCTTTGGTTGGTGGTACTCCTATCCCTTCAACTCTGAACTGAAACACTTTCTCATGACCGAAGAAGAAAACATTAAAAAGAGCATAATATTCCTCAGGTACACATGGTAGGAATCTGAATGGTACCATACAAGATGAGTTAGGTTGAATAGTAACTCTATCAGATATAGGAAAGAAATGAAAAGGAGCATATGGGATTGGACAGAACTCTTCAGGACCACTGAAAGGTTCCTCGTTCTTTCCTTTACCTTTCTTTGAACCTTTCTTCGAACCTTTCTTTGACCCTTTCTTAGACTTCTTTGAACTCTTATTCGAACTTTTCTTCGAACTCTTTTTCGATCCTTTCTTTCCTCCCTTCTTGGAGCCTTTCTTCGAACCCTTCTTTGATCCCTTCTTTCCTTTTGTCTTTTCTTTAACTTCCTTTATTACCTTTCCTGATTCCTCTAATCGAAAGTAGAATTGTAAAGGAACACTACATTTATTTTTTATCTGAAAAGAAAAACATATTTTTCAAATCTAAAATGAAATTCAATTTATTTTTCATGGCAAAAAATTATTTCTATCACACTTTATATGAAAGTATGTTTTATCTTACTAACTCTGCTTAATATGACTTCAGAAAAACCACCATAGACTCATTGTTTTATTTTATATATATATAAAAATACAATCATATATCAATATGAATTTTAAAACCACAATGTTTTTGAGATTTTTACTGATTTCTGCAATTACTTTAATAGTATTGTTCAAATGGAATTGTTTTTATATTGTTATCTTTGAAAGAGTTTTCTCAATAGGAATGTAAATAAGGTTAGATTATTCCTATTCTTACCTCCAGTTGAAATCCCTTCATTGTCTTTATTGCAACATTTCCTACTTTAATTATTGGAGGACACTTTATTTCGTAAACAGGAGGAACTCCAAATCCTAACAGTTGTAGAGTCACTACTGTTTTACCAGACGAAATATCTAAAGTTTCCACGCTCTGAAATTAGAAATACAATATATTGTTATTCAATTACCAGTGTACTATCATTTCACTACGTTATATATAAAAGAGAAATGCTTATAAAGTAGAGTTCTCGTTCTTAAATCGTGTTTCTGTAAAAACCAGAATTTTCATTACAAACGGATGGGCTGTAGTATTATTTTCTATATCATCAAGGAAAAAAACAATTAAATTTCTAAACTAAATGCAAAAAGTAGTGATGTTCATATGCTAATATCCAAGCTAATTTTCACTAGTAACAACAAGTCACAGACTCTATAACATTTAGAATTATACACAGTGGGCCAAAAAATAAACCCGACCGATTTTGAATCCTTATTACTCGAGAACGGCATAAGGCATTGATATTGTTGACCTACCGCCCTTTTAAAGTGAGGTTACTGACGTTAACCGTTGTCAAACTGAATACTGATGATTATAATATTGTGATTCTTTTTCTATTAAAGCATAGAAATATTCTATTGTAACTTAATATTATTTTTCCTGGAAGTTATTTATAGTCTATATTATTTACTTGATAAAAATATAAAAATTGTTAGTTTATTTCATGAAATGAACAATAGTGTCAAAAATAGCTAATTAGCTAACCATTTTGAAGTAAAATTTCACTTAAATACAGTTTTCAATAACTAATTAATATGAGACATCAATTAAGAAGTTATTCATGTAAAAATATTTTTAGCGCTAGTAATTATGTAAAATATATAAGAAACCAATGGGCAACAAATTTGAAGGCACTTTTTTAAAGTTCAATTTTCATTACAACGTTTAACATAAATATGCACATGTTATACACCGTATTAAAGCTGGTTACAAGCGCTAGAACATAGACCACAAATGTGGTCTATGCGCTTTAACATAGTTTGATTTTCATGTTGATGTCACTTTCGGTTCAAAAGTTATACGGTATTGGAATCTGTCTGGATTTTTTTTTGTCCCACTCTGAATATACATTTTAAAGAATCTATTAAAATTAGGTGTTTGTAAATACTACCGTTAAGTGACACAGTGTTTTTAAATATTGGAACTGACCTTAATTTTCTCTGTAGGTGAATACTTCATAATAACCCTTGTCCTCTCAGTGGGTATAATATTCCTAGCAGCATTAAGAACCTGGAATGGTCCTTTAGCAGTATCAAGCAGCGATGTTACAACTCTGACACTTTCAGCACCAATATTCTCAACTATCCTCGTCATTACTCCATACCCTCCTACAGCTACTCCACCAAACTCTACAGTTATTTCACTTGCAGGTAAAACTACAATATCAGGTGGACGAACAGAAGTTGTTACACAAAGATGAAGTGGAGGGAAAGTCTCTGGATCTTCGTATTTTCTAAAGAAACAATCCAATTTATGAGTGCAACACATTCTTTCTCGTTGTTCAATGAACAGACGACGAACTGCTTGTTCTCGAATGGGGATTTCTTCAACATAAACTTCCTCCTCACTTTCTACTCCCTTCCCTTT
This sequence comes from Campodea plusiochaeta, assembly GCA_034698565.1. NCBI lineage: Eukaryota > Metazoa > Arthropoda > Diplura > Rhabdura > Campodeidae > Campodea > Campodea plusiochaeta. Next base: position 5,707 of record JAQIWE010002714.1, on the reverse strand, counting down.
CTTCTTTGAATTTTTACTGCTTTTCGAACCTTTACCAGATTTCTTACTCTTTCCGGATTTTTTACTTTTGCCCGATTTCTTACTTTTACCAGATTTCTTACTTTTCTTATCTCCTGCTTTCTTAGGACTTTTATCTTTCTTCGATGATTTTGCAGATCCTTTCTTTGATCCTTTTTTAGATCCTTTCTTTGATTTCTGTAAAAAAAAAGTTGACTTAATAAATTATAGTCTGCTGTGAATAAATGATTTGTTTGTAGTAATAAATAACAGTTTAAATATATTTGTAACTTTTTAAACGACTCTTACATCATATAATTATATTACGTTGCTTAACTGTTTGCTTGTATAAAAACAATTGTAAAAAAAAAATTACTCAGCACCCCCAAACATTAAGAGTACTACATATCGATTTAAAACATTGACAATAGAGCCCGAGGAACGATTACAAATTCCTTCATGGAGAAATTTATCAAAGGATTTCCTGCAAAAGAAACTGGTTCAAGAAATTTTCATGAGCGTGCTGAAGGCTTCCATCCACATTCTCCACAACCATATATATACTAAAATACAAATTTGAAAATATTTTATTGTTATTCTGTGGCATCTATCAATTTACTATATGTAAACAGAGTATGTAAATAAACATATTATTCTCTCTCCAAGTGGATCATGTCTGATTGTGTTTGTCAGCTACATTATTTTATAATTATACCATACACCACTATAATCTTGAGTTAGTCCAAAACCGACGCCATTTTCAAGTATTGTCTCTTTCGTTCTCCTTAATTCAAAAAGTATAAGTAAATAAAACATCTTGTCCAAAAATAATCTCTTTTCCATGATGTATAGCAGGTAAGAGAGGTAAACAATGCAACCAATCAGAACATAGTAAAGGTCAGGCGCTTCTTACTAAAAAATGGCTTCGACTTAGGAATAACTTTAGTGGTGTAAAGTGCTTTACATAAGAAATCAATTTACAATATTATTCCAATTAAATTATTTAGTTATTCTCTGACTTTGAAAGTATTCCGAATTTAAAACTGCTCCAACTATAATATGATTCACATTTCATTTCTACCTTCCATACTTACATCCTTCTTCCCTTTCTTTCCTTTCTCCTTTTCCATTTTCAATTTCTTTTCTTCTTCCAACTTTCTCTTTCGTTCTTCTTCTTCTCTTGCTAATCTTTCTTCTTCTTCCTTTTTCTTCCTCTCCTCCTCTAATCTAATCTCTTCTTCTATTACTTCTATCATATTCACAATGTCTTCTTCAGTTGTTATTGGATTGTGAGTTATTCGGACACACAGTGGCTGGAGAAGAAATAAATAGTGATGAAATATAATTATATTAAAAAATAGGGTTCCCTTATGTTAGTTAATTTCAATTGACATTTTACGAACTGGATAATCTCAACATAACTTTGCGACCTTTGAACAAGGTTTTTAACCACCGATGGTAAATTTTGTAACAATCAGGATGACTCTTGCCTTGATTGTTCAAGACAATAAAGAGTCTTGGTTTAATTTAAAGACTCACATACTATAATATTTTCTCGAACAGTTGAACTTCAACAGTTTGTATCCTCTAATAATGATAACTTCATTTTTTTAAATTTCAAATCATAACAATAATATAAAATCTCTTTTCTTGTCAGCAGTATTAATTCTAAGAATTGACAATGATTCTAAATTTATAATGCATCGAAATTAACACTACCTCACAATATTATGCTGAAGGTTTTAGCAGCTGACTCGATGTTTTTTTCATTGTACCTTATTTTTCTTGACAATTCCAACTCTCGGTGCAATGTTGATATGTTTAATTGGAGGTGGTACAAATTCACATAACCACATTCTTTCATCTTCTGAATACATTTCCAATTCATCTGGAGTAAATACATCTTTCTTCTTACTCTCCAATTCTTTCTTCAGAGCAATATCTTTGGGTATTGGAACTAGAAATAATTCAATGTTTGCAGTGCTTGTACAATTCAAAGTTGTTGGACTCATATGAATTTCCTACAAGAAATAAGGAATTATGTACTCAGATTCTGCAGTAATGATTATGGTTGTAATCATTTTCACTTTCTGCTTCCATTGTCCAATCCGTAATTAAAATGGTTAACAAAAAGAAAGTTTAAACTGAATATGCTCGTTTTTGTATTCTGTAGTTTATTCCAACAGAAAAACATATAATTTCAACGTGGAAACTTCCTGACTGCATATTTAGTAATAGTGCAAGAGTTAGAGTAATAAAGCAGTCAATAAGATTTAAAACATCATTAAAACAAATTCACTTAATTATTTTCATATGAAAATGACTTAATGAATTATTTTCATGAATTATTTGAAAAAGACATTGTATAAATGTAGAAGGGTTATGATGTTTTAAATCATATTGACTGCTTTATTACTCCAACTCTTACACTATTACATATAATTTCGGTATGCAATAAAAGAGTATGCTTTCTAGACAGTTTTTCTCTCGTAGGAGAGTACAATAATGATATATCAGTATCAACCCTCAGCTCAGTAATCGTAATTTGTATTCAATGAATATATCATCAGTGTCTTGTATTAGTTCTGGAAATAAATGACCATCGAAGAATTAAGAAATTTTGGAATGACTTTGGTGATTTCTAACTTAGATGAACTGGTAACTTACTGACCTGTTGACTCATTCTAATTCTGGGATAAACTACATTAGCAATTATCTTTATTTTTCTTTTTTCTTTGGATGTTTCTGTAATTAGGAAGATTTCTTGTGTGAATTTCCCCACATGCTGAACTAGTGGACTGTAATGAACTTTCAGATGAACTGGTATACCAGGAGGACAAAAGACAAAACCATGGCTGGGAGTAATCTCAATATACTGGAAATGAATGTTGAAAGTTAGCAGGAAGTTAGTAAACAACCACAAGAGAAATCATAGCTTTGAAAAGGTATTCTCTTATATAGATAGATATAAACTATTTTTACTACAAGACATCCTCTGTGATTGAGTGTATTAGAGCTTCGGTTCTACATCCTCGTCTTTCACTTAACCCAGCAAACCTTATTGAATTCATACTTCGACGGAGGAATCGTACTTCCGATCGCAGTTATAAGATGGGACAGCAAACTGGAAGTTGAGATGAGGTTTATTTGGGAGAACTTTTTTTGCTATATTAAATAGAGTTAGTTTTCTATTTTATCAAGTTACCAAAAATAATGTATTGGTCCTCCGAAGAGGTAAGCACCATTTCAGATTTTTCTAAAATTGTCATTATCTTATTGTAATATGGTTTTAAACGTTTCTTTCCTTGGTAAAATACAATATATAAAATAACCACATTTTTTGTGTTGAAACTTCTGAATTCTTACTTTTGGAACTCCTTGAAATGCAATGTTTCTAGCAGCTGCTGACATATTTGTAACTACCAGTGGCAAAGAAACTGTTTCACATACAGAACAATCACCATATTCCAGTACAGGTGGTTCAATAGTGTAGACTTCTTTAGTAATCAATGCTTGAACTGTTCCACATAGTGGTCCTACAGGGTCTGCTACATCAAAACATACAGGAAAATCCAAAATATTTGATACATGACAGAAAAACTCGTTTTCAATAAGATCATCTCTGAAAAATATCAGAGTGTCATTACAGGTATAATATAATTTACAGTTATCATAATAGTAAAACATTATCACACCAAAATGAATTTTAAGGTGGTGTATTATTCCATTTATTTACATCAGTTCTTCTGATCTTTTCAACAACATAATTATGTTGTTTATCAGTGAAATATTTAAAATTATCTATTTTAGCAGAAAGAATTCTGAAATAATGTTAAAAAAATCATTAAAAACTCAAAGAAATGGGAATGAGCAATCTCGCACAAAGAAATCGGAATGATCAAGGATATCTGACAATAATACAGTTGGTAATATTTTTCTAATTTACACATTTATAATTCACAATAAAAATCACCAATACATTGTATGTCGACATACGAACCTTCGTTTTCATTAAAGCCCCCATATTTTTTTTCAACGTGACGTCCCGGTTTATAACACAGCCTATCGTTCCCTTGTGAGATCGAGTACAATAGAAAAGAAAGAAAAGTGAAACGGTACTTGTGTATGGGAAAACACTACCTCCCGCTGAAAAAATACTCTTTTGAGACCAAAAAAAATTAAAATGTTTTGATGATTATTTACATGGAAGATCTTGAGAAAAGCGAAGACTCTTGCAGAAATATGGATAGAAATTTAAATACATTTTCATAGTTTTTTAGTATTTGTTCAACGTACCTCTTTGGTATTTTAACTCTGACTGTAACCCTGGATGTACTATTCCCTTGTATATAAAGTTCAGTTGGTAGCAATGATGCAATATGTTTTATTCCTTTGGGTAATAATCCTTTAGCACGAGCTGGTACTTTTGGACTTGTGTTTTTAACAACAAATATGCCTTGATATGTTTGCTCTTCGTCACAGATACCTAAACACAAATGTCCACTGGATAAACGAACAATACGATGAACGCATTCACCTTTTATTGGAATTAAAATCTGAAAATGTAAGAAATATAAATATGTCATAATAACTTATTTAATTATGTCAGAAGCTTTTTAAAGACATTTAGAAGTTGGTACGTAATAAATATTTGATATTTCCTATCTTTTTCTTCTTTTTAGTGGTTCTTAAATACCTTATGATTTTAAAATTCTGGAACATTTACTTTGATCGTTTAAAATAGGCCTATAACTATTAATAAATATAGAATACTTTTACTAACGTCGTAAGTAAAATGGTTTTACTTGGTACGGTACATGAAATAGGTTGATTATTTTTTTTAATTATTGGTGCATAATAATTCAATACAACGGAACTAGAGAATAGAGAATTTACTATTACTTTTAAGAACCTACAGGGTGGTCCAAGAAATGGGACGCTTTTATAGAACGTAATATTTTCTGAAATAATGAAGATAGAAACAAGAAACAAAAAGCATATTAAATATTTCCTTGTTTTCTCTCCAAAAACATATGGTTTTAAGGTAATTCATGCCGTATTCCGGCCACTACGGCCTTAGATATAAAATAAATCGTGAATGACCGTTATTACAGTGGAAAAAGAAAAAAATGATATTCTATAAAACGACAAGAAAAACAAAGGAAATGTTTTAATAATAATTACAGAATACAAAGGAGTAATAAATATTTATAAAACGCACATTCAACATACGAGCAAAAAGCTATCCCTTTTGAACTGGAAATTTAGACGTCTCCGCGAGTTCTTCACCATCGATATTCTAATGACATTGTATTACGCGCTAGTGCAAAGTATTCTTACGTACGGTATATGCATCTGGGGCTCTGCTTCATACAGTAACTTAAAACCTCTAATACTAGCCCATAATAGAATTATTAGAACCATATGCTTTGGGAAGAAATTTGACCATATATCTCCTTATTTTAAGTCGCTTGGCCTACTTAAAATCGCTAACCTATATAAACTTCAAATATTACTTACTATTTATAAACATTTTCATAGTAACAAACTTAACGATGTTGAACATTATCCTCATCCCACACTCAAAGTAACAAGAAGTGTTGTTGCCGAAAAAGTGAGAACACTCAAAGCTCATACTTCGTTAGGACAAACTGTCCTTGAAATTGAAGGTTTCAAACTTTGGAATAATGTAAACTCAAATCTAAAAAAT
>JAQIWE010002713.1:0-12777 GCA_034698565.1 Campodea plusiochaeta | reverse complement strand
TGTGCTACCTTGTGTAAAATCTATCGACTATATAAACAGAAATATCTCTTGATCCGTTGGGTCAAAAAATGTCAAACCTTTTGTAAAAATGCTTTAATAATATAAAGTACGAGAAAATAAGAGAAAACGGGAAATTCATTATCTGCAGGTAACCATTTAAATATAAAATAACATTACTTCACTACTATAAACTTACTTTGTTAAGAGTTTCCTGTTGTTCGTCTGACAGATTGTCTATCGTAATTTCTTTCATTGCCATTTTTTTTTACTTCACAATATTTTACAATATCACTACAACTGCTTCTTTATTAACTTTTACAGTAAGTAAATACACCTGGTTAATAGTAATATGTAATATATTTTCTTATCTGATTGAAATTTATATTATCTTTCTTATCTTTTATTAGTAAGATTTTTCTACGAAACATGACATTCAACTTTCATTTTTCTGTATAAAATGTAGATAGTAATATTTTTGGAAATGTTTTGCTGTTAATAAATGTCATTAAAACACTTGTCTGATATAATTTACATTTTACGAGTTATAACTTATAATGAATTATTTGGTAATATATATTGCAAGTGATAAAAAATACACATTTTGGGAAAGATCTAAATATTTTTATTGAAAGCTTGTAATTACAATAATTATTTCAGTAATATTTTAAAGTACGACAAATAAGCAATTGAAATACATGAGCTAGTATACTAGTGCAATATGCAAAAATGAAGATAATTGCAAATTAAGTTGTCTCTGATTATTCAACTTTAAAGTGCTGCTTATTATTTCTGCTTTTAGCTTGACAACATCATTTTTTTATTATATTTCGCTACTTTATTTTTGGCATTCCGACTTGAGCATATTTCTCTAATTAGTAGAATAAAACCGAATGAAATACTGAAACCCAAAAATAAAAACGGACCTTGAAGCTGCACGAGACTTAACGGTTTCGGTCCATCACCAGTCGAGACTTCTTTACGATCTCGCATTTCTCGTAAACCTTTTCGAAAACCCACTTCGCTCATTTCGCTTTGCCCTTTATATATAATACCACTTTGCATGCCTCTAGAAATAACATCGTTGATAACTTTACCAAGATGCGAATTCTTTTTTAAAACCATCGACACCAAAATTGAAAATCCGTCGCTGGAATAAAAGTTATGACGCGTTCGACCGTTATCATCAAGAAATTTCATCATTTCGGCTAATAAAAATTCACCGGCAGTCATGCACATTATTTTATGTTCCAGAGCTTGACGTAAGCATTCGAAATTGCTATCGAAACCTTCCAAACTATCTCGGAGTATTTGCATTTTCTCGAGTTCGATGTACTGGAGCAGAAATTGCATGTAAACAGCATGTTTCGCGTCAGCTCCGCCGCGATAATTCATGTCAACGACTTCGGTAAATGTTTCCGGGATAACGTCGTATCGCGTTACCGATGTAATTGCGACTAGTTTGCTTTGGTAAACAACTGAGACTATGAGAGCGTAAAATAACCAGAATATGGCGAAAAATCGAGATGCCATAGAGATAATTTCGCATTTTATGGAAGTTCCGATAATCGGTGCTGCTAAATATGAAATTGCGAACGGTAACGATATCGGATTCGATTCCTCGTAAAATTTATCGCCGAAATTCATCGTTATCCAGAAAATAATCGCGCTAACGAATATCGACACTAATATCAAAAGCCACATTAACATTGTAAAAGGATAAATAATAATCTTCCAAGTGTAAACCGGTTTAGCTTTCGAAACTGAAAACCCAACAACGGTAGTGTAATACGGGAAACTCAAATCAACGATATTTTTAACTTCGGCGGACATAATAGTCGAAACACCGAGCTCGACGCGATCGTAAAGTACATCCGCAGCAAATCCGACCCAAGTTCCGTCGCCGAGTTGCTGTTCAACAGATCCGCCCTCGCCAGCCTCGCTCGGAATCACGACCCAATCGAAATCTAGTGCGTAAGATAGAATATGAACATTAAATAACGTTATATCTAAGACCTCACCTTCGTCAAATCGTTTTTGTATCGTTTTCGGACTTTCGTGATAAATATTCGTAAACGGTACGAAAGTCCCGTTCCAATTTCTGGTATAATCCTGAAACAAATTCTCCGGTTTATCAATTTTCAAAATTTTCGGTTTCCCTCCGTTACAATAATAACAAGCAGTGTACAAAATCATTTGGTCATTTTCAAAACTAACAACAGTTTTATATTTTATACGAAAAACAATTAAATTTTGCATAATAAAATCTTCAAGTTCCAAATCTTCAGCCAAACTCCAGAAAATAAAATAATCTCGGTTTGGTTTCGGATAAATAACAGAACTCAAATAAGTCAATAAATGAACGAAGTCTTCTCCTTTTTCAACAGTTAATAAATAAACAGCGCAGTTGTCAAATAGGACAGTGTTACTCAAGTGAAATGGCCAAGGATTATCTCTTGTCAGGATTGTATCGTTGATGCTTGGTGGTTCGGGAACTTCGCCGGATGGCCAGTAGAGGGAGGCTAATGGAGTGTACGCTGTGAAAAAAAGTAATGAAGTTTTAAAAATAAAACAATAAAATGTTATTTTTATTTATATACTGTTCAAAATAAATTTATTAAAAAGTTAAAACCATTGGGAAATTAAGCTGATGTTGATTTACTATTTTTTTTACTTATTGTGTTTTTAGGATTGTTGCATCGAGCTCTAATTAGGAAAACATAAAGCAGAATTTGGAAATGGAAGAAAATAACATTTTATATTTCCTTCCCACAAATTTGTACTGCATTTTTTCCCACTATTCGATTAAATATGCGAAGGTGAATTTACTTAAATTATATCACTAAAATTTTAATATTTTTTTACCTTTTATTATATCAGTTTAAAATTAAGATACAACAGTACAATTTTTTATTCAGAATGAATTAGTTTTCAAATGTTACTAAAAAAAATACAAATTCATAATAATACAAATCAGAAACCTGTATTATTTCTACAGATTCTTCTGAAGTAAAATTTTATAATAATAATAATGAATCAAAAGTTTATTATTCAAATTTGGTTGTGTTACAATTTTTAAATCCATAAATGAAACAAAATATTTGTCAATATTTCAACGAAGATATAAAAGTGAAGGATCTTCGCTGAAATATTGGCAAAAATTTTGTTTCATATGTGGATTTACCAATCGTAACACAACCAAATTTGAATAACATTGAATCCATGTCTCTCCGATGTAACAAAAGTTTATAAATATAAGAAATAAAATAATAACAATACATGTTCGAAATAAAATAAGATCTCACCTGTCTTGTAATAAAGTTGATGTTTCATTTTATGGAACACGTCGAGACTTGTAGTTGCTGAGACGTAAGAACATTCGTCAGCTGTTCTTCCGAGCACATCCCATGTTAATTGCAGCACTTGATCAAAATTCACGTTGCTTTTGGGCGAAAATTTAATCGAAAATGTTAATTGTAGAGTTAAAAATAAAACAAAATGAAAAGTTACACATTTCAACATTTTTGGTCACTTCAGAAATTAGTTCGAAGTCTCCATAAATTATATTTTGAATGTTCACTCGATGACTCAAATTATTATAATGATTCCACAAATAAATATTCCAGATTTAAAAGTCACATTTTTAACTAATTCTGTTTGTCGCGTAATTTGTAAACAAGTAAATTTCATTTTTATTATTACAATGAGTTTTAACAAAGAGAATATATAATTTAGCTTTGATATTTTTTAATCACAAAGAGCAATCGGCAATTTCCATTGCTTTGAAATCGAACTGTCAATATTATTTGGAAAGGTTTTGAACATACTCAATAATTTAAAAATTTGACAGCGTAAAAAATATTGCTTAATGTTTATAGCAATTAGATTGGTAAAATATTCGAGTATGTTTTAATCTAGATCTCATATTTGGTTTCTTAACTTTTAATCAATATTTATCATAACTGAAGTAAATAGAATTCAGTTTCTTTCCATTTAAAAGACATCGTTTTAGATCTCATTAAAAATAAGCAACCACTTTCATCTCATTTTCCCATTATTATTTTCTGTAATAAAAGTTATTTTAGCATAATTATAATTATTGTTCATAATTATCATAATCATAATTTTCATCACTGTAAATAACGACAGAAGCACAGAACGTTTTTCGATAAACATTTCCACTTGTGTGAGATAAATAGGCACGCTAAAAAAACTGCAATGTATTGTGAAATAAAATCTGCCTTAGAGTTCTTTTCATAATTTATTTCTACCGACCCAGGTTTCGAATTAAACAAAATTCATCATCAGGGTCATCTACAGTAAATACATGTTGGGATTATAATTTCTGATTTTCTATTTGTTGTAGATGACCCTGATGATGAATTTTGTTAAATTCGAATTCCGGTTCGGTAGAAATAAATTATGAAAAGAACTCGAAGGCAGATTTTATTTTACAATTAGTACAATATGTTGGCATTCATAACTTGTTTAGAGAGTGCTCAACCAGAATTTGTAATACATTAAAACGAATTACTTAATCAATTGTGTTACAGCAGTATTAATAAATATGATTATAATTAAATTTAGTATTATACGTAGACTACTATTGAGCATTGGAAGTAATATTTCCATTATTTACACAGATTTCAATTAGCATTAACTAATATTGTACATCAGGCGTTTGAGTCATCCAATCATACTGTATGTGCTAGATTAACTGTCCAAAGAAATCTATATCAGTATAGACGAAACATTTTCTTTTATTTTTTAGTTAATTATCATGAGAAATATGTTAACGAAATATTTGAATTGATAAAAAAACAATCGATCACTTTGATACCATTCATAGGATATATAGTAAAAAAACATCACCATGACTTTATATATTATATAGTATGAACTTTGTATATTACTTACATTCCACACTTCTAAAAACTGTGTCAACATGTTAATAGCTATGTATTGCGAAGGAAACAAGATACTCTTCATTTTACTCCAAGTTGATTTAAGCCCCACGAGAAAATATTTTAAAGCATTCTTGACATATTTTACGCATGCCTTCAAATGAATGTAGACATTCCAGTAGACACTTACAAAATAAACTCTTTAGTCGTTTGAAAAGGTAATTCGACATTTTAAGGAACGTGAACTCTTGCGTTAGCAGTATTATATTCACCTCTGAAATAAATAAGAAAGCTTGAAGATGTTATTAAATGATGAAATAAGAGCTGCGTTAACGTTATTCTTATAATGTTTATTCAACCGACCAGGTTAAGGTTAATATCAGAGTAACAGAATTCCTGTAAAAATTATGCAGTAAAAACACACTTTTTTTCGCTACCATTTTTCGTTACTGACTTATAAGCGTTGTACAAAATTGAAAGTGACATCATTATAATTCAGTAAATATTTATATCTCGTTTTCTGACATAACCAAATATCTACAATAATAAAGCAATTTATTTTATGTCTTACAAAAAAGAATGAACTGTTTATCACTGTCCGATCACTGGTTATCAGCTTTGAAAGTTTCTTAATGACGTCATTACCTACAAATTGAGGATGCTGTATCTAAGAAACGGATGGGTCAATTGTAACTGCTCTTTTTAAAAAAATCGCCAAAAAATACGAAGAATAATATTATAAACGAAACAGAAAAAAATTATTTTGACCTTTACTATACCTTTAAACTATAAAATACGTGCATGAGGAATCTTATTGCTCTTAGCCGTAATCTATTTTAGATGACTTTGTACGTCGAAGGACAAACAATTTTAGCACTGTTCATCCCTTATCATCGTGTCCTTGATGGAGAAAGTCAGTTCTCCATTCGTGATATCAAAAATCCATGTTTTTTAAATCTAGGCTCCAAACTTTTGATATCAAGATCCTATGTTTTCTATATAATAGTTCCAGACCTTTGATTATCAAATCACTCTGATGCAGTATTCTATTATGTTCCTTTAACATTCAGTGATTATGACATTTATATTATAATATTGAGAAATATAACATTATTCTTCGATACTTAAAATAATGTAAATGCTCTGAAAAACTAATCCAATTGAAATTATACAGTATCATTGTTTACTGCAAAACATACCCAATTTTAACATATAAAAAGGAAACGAAAACATTCACATGTTTATTTCTATTACAGAAATGTTTCACAATCACCAATTATCAATATTCTTTTTCATTCTCTCCTGAAACACATAAATCATTTTAACTTTCACCCCTTTGGCCACCCCTGTCGTGTATGTACATCTCCATAAGCGTAATACCTCTGTCACTCTATTTGCATAAAACGAGCAATATTCCGTGCAGATTGTGTGGATGAAATTGTACAGATTAACTTTTTTCTTCGTTTCGGGTTGAATATGAAGCAGAATTTTTTCCCCTCTTGCATTAATAGGATTGACGTTGGCGAAATTATTTTTTTAGCTCTTACAATGGACAATATGAAAGCTACGTTGAGCGAAAGAAAAAGTTATTAAAATGTTTTTGAAGGCGGAATTTTATGTTTTGAAAATTGGGGAGTGTTACTGGAAAGATGTTTTTTTTTGTTGGAATTTGTTGGTGATATGACTGTAATGAAAGGATGTTTTTATTGCAATAATTAGTAATTTTATTTGCAACATTATTTTGGAGATCACAAGAATCACACAGCTGCCGTAATTTTCGAAATTTCGATTTTATTGATTAATGAACATGTTGAACTTTTTTTAAATAGTCTCGTTTGTTTTGATAGATTTTTCAAAAGTGTTATTCGTACTATAACCGTGTTTATACTGTATTTAATGAAACTGAAAAACATCACTGAAAGTAATATAGATTTTCGGAGATTCAGTGGTTCTTCTAGAATGTTTAACAAACATGTTTACTGTAACATAAAAACCAACGGAAATTCAAATAAGTTTTTATTGTTTGACAGTTAGTGGTCAAGATCCAGTTACCTAAAATGTCAAACACTGGAAGTGTATTACTTGTAAATATTTCATTTTGAGTACTGATTGCTTTTATTTTGTTTTTAGTTTGGGCCTGAGGATATTACTGTGTAGCAAAACTGGTTGCCAATAAATTATAATATATACAGAGAGGGCTGCAAATTTTGTGTCTTCGTAAAATTGAATGTTGTCTTTCAAGAAAAATAAAGTAAATATTTTAACGTTAATTATTTGCATTTATAAAATAACATACCATTTGTGGATGCTACATTATATCTGAAGCCTATAATAACAGATATCTTCACCTCGCATTGTCTTCGGAGAAAGAAAAACGTAACATTGATGTTTATATAACGGAAAATACCACTCTACAAACCTAATTTCATATAAAAACGTTGAAAGCCTCCCTCATTTCAACCACTTCTCTTACACCAAGAACAAAAAACTTAAATTTCACCCCTGTAACAGAAACCACCCATAACATTTGAAATAAAAAATACAAAAATACTGCACTATGTACCGCAGAACGGTAAAATAACAGTAGTGGGTCTGCTTTTTCTCCAGCGAGCAGTTTCTTTCGAACAGGCTTGTCATAACCAGAAAAAAAGAATGAAATGTATGACGAAATAAAAATGTATCATATAGCCATAAAGTGAAGATGGTATTTAAAGAGAAAGGGAAAAAAAGATAGGGGCGGAATTTTCTCCTTGTAAGAGACCATACGATCGATCACAATAGGTGACAAATTGATTGATGTGGCATTAGGAAAAATGACAGAAAATAAATAGGAGGGGTTTATAGGCTCTTTTCGAAGGGTTTAACTCCCCTTCGGCCATAAATCACATTTCTATATGGAGGATGTATTTTCAGATATTATGTGGGGCAAAAGGGCGTTTTGATCGTGGTAGGTTTGCAAAGTACAGAAGCCAACTTCTGGTGTAAAAATAGTTTTTAAATAATCGTTGAGGAAGACAAATGTTCAAAATGGTTTCAAAACTAATGTATTCTAAAACTGTGAGCTACTTTTTGTATTAAGGATGAATACATTATTTCTCTATTGCAAAGAGCTGAAAATCTTCCAGTCGTAATGAAGAGGATGGGTAATATAAGGTACAAAGAACTGGAATAAGTTTATATCAGTTCTAAATATTAGTCCATTAATAAGTATAATATATTTGAGTCATTCTAATCGGTGCTTCAGAACTATTTTTTACAATACCATTTTAGAAACCGGAATTTTTAAATATATTAAATGATATGTTCAACGATCGTTGCTTTTCAACATTCTTACGATTTCCTATATAAATTAACATATAATTATTTGATTCAACTGAACTTACATCTTTTCTGTGAATACTGTTACATACAGAATTTTGTTTTGCAATGAAGTTTTTTCTTACACTCTCTTATAACTTCATGATTGCATTCCCTGGAATTACGTTTCATTTGAACAGCGATTTTATCACAATCTTTATATTGTGTTAGTAAGTACACTCTTTCAGTATTTTTAAAAATAATATTTATCTTCTGTCATTGTTACAACACAAATAGTAGAAATCAATATAATCTCTTCCAGGAAATATTTCATTGTCTGTTTTCCCTTTTCATATTGATTAATATCATGTCAATGGAAGACTACATGGAATAAAATAACATTGTTTACAGAGCTGTTAGCAATGTCAGTTTCAAAATTGTGTATGAATAGGTTTTAAACGCTGAGATATTTAAAGGAATAGTGTTCGTGCATCATTCTGTTATATATTTATTGATAATAATACAGATACCCGTTCTTTAGAAAGCTGAAAAAGCAAAGAAAACTATAAATATATTTTAGTTATTAGCAAATAACTATATGTAGTCTAGTATAATTATAAAAACCTTCCATTTTCGATTAAAAATGTTCATTCTTTTTAAGATTCTATTGATCCGCAATTCTACACCAATACATTTAACAGTATTAAGTGAGGCAGAAAGAAATAACGGTAACAAAATATTTGCAATCTACATCACAAAGTGGATTGCGAGTTTCCTTAAGTCAGTAATCAGCATTGAGATATCATACAAAATCATAACATAATAGTGAACACAGACACTTTCAATACAGACACTTTCATATTGATATGCTGGATCTTCATATCATTATCATTTTTTAACTTATACGTTGCCATTCCACAATGAAAATACAGAATATTGTCAATATTTCAGCCAGGACCCTTAGCTTTTATCAATACATTAAATATACATTTACAAATAAATATACAGTGCATAGACCTTTTTGGTCATGATAACATTGGTCTAAACTTGTGACTAGCATTCCATGTTTCCTTGATAACGTAATTGAAAAAAAGATTGTTATTATTTATAAAGACGACAAAATTACCAAGATATAATGTAACCAGAAACATCGAATCAATATACGACATCCGATCCTTCGTAACCTTCAAACTTCCAACCACCCATAACACAAAACCATCTGTACCCGTATACCCATGAAAAACCATTAATCCATATCCCTACCAACCTATTTCATATCACAAACCCAATAATTTCCTCTCTGACCCCAAGAAGTCAAAACAATCTTTTGGTGTGCTAACTTCGCATTACAATATTTGAGGTGACTGCAGCATTCCAAGGCGATGTTTACTTACAGCGAACAATCGCGTGACTCCGAGCAATATTGACTCCTATCCCCCCTCCCCCCTGTGCGAATCGAAGGGAAAATTATTTCACGTCTTCTATTATTAAACACGTACCTTTGCGCAATGTCGTTTTGATATGTAATAAGAAAGTAGGCGACAATAGGGTTATCAAAGTTAAGACATTTCTATGAGGGACGAGTATGTGACTTTTTGAGGTAGTAGTTGATGGAAAATTAGCACAACAATCTTATTATTTTCAGGAATTAAGGTTTGACAGATTGTTGCTGTCGTAGATTTAAAGGGTTACCTGCAGATGATGAATTTCCAGTATTCTGTGATTTTCTTGTACCTTATATTATTAAAAATTTGGCACCTTTTGACATAACTGATCAAGATATATTTCTATTCATATAGTCGAGAGATTTTCCACAAGGTAGCACAAATGCACTTGCCTAATTTCGCTGCCTTGCGAAAATATCCAAACTATTCGCTGAAAAACACGTATCAGAACACATATCTATTAAGTAGTAGCAAAACTGACTTAAAAAGAATGCAAATTATTCATTTTATTCCCATATCAGCAGTTGTCTTGTTTTGGGTTATGCTTGCTCCTCTACCCTCTAGCTTATTTTGCTTATTTTCTTGAATTTTCTAAGGTAAATATCTCTACAACGGGTGAATTTTGGGAGGTAACAATACCAATATGAATTATTTAAATCAAGAAGACTAATATTATGTTATAATATCAGAAAAGTCAATGTAGTTGCAGGTAACCCTTTAGCAAGAGTATCTAAAAGACAGTAGTCCCCAAAATCTATGACTGTATAGCAACCCTCTGAATATTGAAGAAACGGATGAGGAGTGAAAGATATTTGTGTTTCTTCATCTTCTATTGGATGTTGTATATTGATGAAGTGTCAATCAGTTGAATGTCAGTTAGAAAGTATGCATGAGTGAATCAAAAATACAGATTTTTCTCTTTGTGGAAAACAGAATGTTCTCATGTAGTTTTGGAAGGAAAATTTTAATATTCTTTACTTTAAATTAAATTATTAATAGAAGCTTGCAAAGCAATATATATTATAAATGAAATGATTTTCACTGACTACTTTGCATTGGAAAAATAAATTAAGAGCAAAAAAAATTTCGGCTGAAGTGAGACTCGAACACACGACCTCGGTCTATCCAGAACCGTGCTCTACCAACTGAGCTATTGAATCCGAGAAATGTTTCTGATTCTTAATTTTACATACAGTACTAGTTACTCCTCAAATAGAAAAATCTTTGATTAATGAAATATGGTGAAATTTGGTTTTTCTTCTGGTATTTGTATACACAAATTAATAGTTTTGAACTAAAATGAAAAACTTCGCAATATTTCATTGTTATACATTACTATAAAATCAGTTAACAGAACGTTTCTGTAGAGTATTATCTGAGTTTATATCACAATGAAGAGTTTGTCCTAGAGAGAGTCAGTTGAAGAAGATACCATCTGCATATAATTAGACATCATCCCGTCTTAATATTAATCTCACTGATAAGAGAGAAAATGGCATAATATCATCTAAGCTTAATTCAAAATGAAATGATGAGAAGTTTCATAACTTAAGGATATTTTCAATAACACTATACAGTGGTTGATAACTTAATTTGCATTAATGATGGTTTGTGATAAAAACTTGCTAATGCTTATTGCAACAGTGGTCAAAGTAAGATGCGTTTATGGCATGGTGTCATCATTTTTACAAGAAAGTTCAGAAACTTATATTCGACATATCTTTTACATCTATATTCAACATATCTTTTACATCGAATCTTTAAATGTTATCGTAAGCAATCATGGAACAATAAATTAACTGTATTTAATGATTTATATACGTTGCAAGAGAACTTTCCATGATTAGTTTTATTAATTATTGCATCAAATTACTACAATTCAGAAGTTGTTACTAACAATACGTAACTTGTTCGCAGTTTTCTAAAATATGTGCTTAATTGAGTACATTGGATAGGACATGAAGAGAGTTCTAACCAAAATGAGAAATATTTTCTGGAGTGAAATACATTGTTACTAAACCATTATCAATAAAAAAAATTACAGATCAAGAATGTGTAACATGTATTTTTATTAATGTTGACAAAATTAAGCTTCAGACTGAACGTACAGTATACTATCACAATAAATAGGCATAAAAACTCAAAACAAACCGCTCCTGCAACATTGATACTTAAGAAAAAGCACCTCCATTTTAGCAGTAATTGAAAAAAAAAAAAGTTTCACACCAACCCGGACCTACACATCCTTAAAAAAATCACATCCAAAAACTTCCAAAAAAACTTTCAACATCCTCAAAAACCCTTCTCTCATTATAATAATCACTAAATTTACAAAAAAAACGAAAAAAATCGACTCCCTAAAAGTTTGTTAAGAACTGTGAAAGGGCATTATTCCATTTCCACTGTTCCACGCCCTCTTTTCCAAGCGAAGACCATCGCAAGACATAGAGAAGCACTGAAGGGTCATTAGGGGACGATGGAAAAAATAATGGCCCACTTTTTAAAGGAGAATATAAAAGAAGTTTGTCTTCTGTTTGCATCCTTTTGGTTTATAGCTCATGGGAGATACGGTGTTAGAGGAAATAAAAAGGATGCAGAGACGAAGAAGAATTCGATGCTCATTGGTTACCAGGGAATTTAAGGGTTGCATCTATTGTGTTGGTGCATTCTTCTTCTTCTTGGTGCATTCAATGTTTTTGTTGTTATGTGTAATGCGTTTGTCTGTTTGGAATGAAATATGAGTGGGAAGAATAATAATACGACGGTAGTGGATGATGTATGTGGAATAATTTAGCGTGTTTTTAGGGAGTTTGTTTTGGTTATGAGTGTTTTCAAATTTGTGTTTTGTTCTTTGGTAATTTAATATTCTTAATAGTCCCATAAAAACTTTCACTATGATGCTGTACTCATATTCGTATGATATTGTAATGGATTCGCCGTGGTTAAGTTGTACGTATCTTCACTATGGTGCTGAAGGTTCCGAATTGAGTCCGAGAATTTTTTTTACTTTTTGTGACAATATATAGATTTTCGGAGATTCAGTGGCTTTTCTTGATCATAATTCATGTCAAAATTATGGATTAGACCACTTCAAAACACAATAAAATACTGGATTGACGTTTCGTTTGCTATAT
>JAQIWE010002712.1:0-12777 GCA_034698565.1 Campodea plusiochaeta | reverse complement strand
TTATCAATTGTTGGAATGTCAGAAACACCCTTGATGGGTTAATCGATTTGGGTCCGTAAGATTTTGGAAACACTAAAATAAAAAAAATAATGGAATGTTTTCTTACAGCCGCGACAGTGCAAGATCGAGTTCATACGCTGATCCAAATGTCTTAATGTATCCAACGGGTGATATTTTATATGTTCCAAGAGCTACCTTGTACGGCATGTGCGTGTACGATCTACGACTCTGGCCTTTCGACGAACAAAACTGTACGTTAAAGTTTGGTTCGTGGACACACGATGGGTTCGTTATAGACATGAAACTGTATGGTAACTCCTCCAGTTCTGCTGCAGACTTACAAGATTATTACCCTAATGGAAAAGGTTTTGCAGTAACGAGTTTTACAGCTAAGAGGGAAGTGAAGACATACGATTGTTGTAAAGAACCATATCCTGATATCAGATATAATATTTTGATAAAAAGACATTCTTATTTCCACGCAGCAACAGTTTTTATACCAGCAGTAGGTAAGAAGTATTTTTTTATTTTCTATACAATATGAAATTTGGCATTTATATAATTTAATTTCGTTGTAGTAGTGAATTGTTTAAAATTTTGAGATAAAACAATTTTGATGACCTTATACTATCTCGTTTGCTTACTGCTTTGCTGTAATTATTTTCTGTAATGATAAAGCAATAACCAGGAAAATGTAACAGACTGTTTGGGTCCACTATGATATCCAGTAAATTGAATCCAGCAGTTAGAGCATTATCGAACTTTAATATTTATTCCACGAATACATTACTGTTAAAATAGATTATAACAGTAATTTTCTCATATCATGGAAGGTATAAAAATACATTTACTCATTGTTTACGCAATGTAAGCGAAGGAAAGAAATTAACGATATTTTAAATCAACTTTATAAATAATATAGATTTTTTTATGAAATAGAAATATTAATTTTTAAGATATGATACCGAGTATAAGCAGTATCTGAAATCATATGATGAATCAACACTTTCTGCTCATTAACATTTTTATTTTACTTTAAGGTTTGGCACTTCTTTCACTTCTTCCATTTTGGCTTCCTGCTGCAGCAAACAGTCGATTGTGTCTCAATATTGTTACTGTTATAATATCTTATGCATACTTAATGTATCTGGGAGCAATGTTACCATCAGTGGGCGACAGTGTACCTTATATTGGTAAGTTCTTGATAAGTTAGTGTCACTGTAGCAAAAATGATTGATAAAATCAAAATTCTGAGATAGCTATCTTGTAGGATATTTTTTTCGCATAATTATAAGGCCTCATTTGACTTTTGCCATAGCGTGTATCTTTGAGGAGTAATTTTGATTTTACTTGCTGTTTTCCGTTACTTATTTAACTTCTTGAAGGGGGATGCTGAACTTTGAATAATAGTATTGCATTTTTAAACTTTGATATGCCAATTTACATATTTCTGACGTAATTAATATTCGATTCCAGGTGAAATATCAGGTATTATAAATAGTGGACTTGGCTTTTCCGTAAAAAAATACCCTGGTTTGACACCTTTGTCGATCTGTAACTCGCTTCCTCTTTGATTTTATAACAGACAGAGACCACTTATATGATTTTATAACAGACAGAGACCACTTACAGAGACCACAAATATTGAGTAGTGACATGTCCAGTAAATTTAAGTTGTATAATATATACTATTTAAAATTTTGTGCAGCTAACGTAATTGTACAGGAATTTTCGTACATATAGAAATTTCTATTTCTATCGTTACGTGATTCCTGCTGGAGATGAGATCTGTTATGGCAAAAAATTATAGTGAAATATAGCTTTTCGATTTTTTTTAAACCTCCCCGTAAGACGGCATGATTTTGGTTTTATAATATCGCTGATATTTTCTTGACCCCTTTCTTGCGTACTATTCTTTAAGTTGTTAAAGCTATTTTTTTCTCTATTTTCAGTATGATAAAAATTTATCACAATGATCTAAAAATATCTTGTCATAAATTTAGTTTGGACTTCTCTTTTAAAAAGCTTACCTATTTTATCTAATACATTTAAGAAAAAAAAATAGAAGTGTAATTATTAATTGGCAAATTAATGCTTGAGAAAAGTAGTATTCGTTCGTAACAAAAATACATTTTATTAGTATTTTAAAATGTTACGTTATTTTTTCTGGTTTATTCTGACATTAAAATACTGTGCAGTCAAATATAGATGAATATAATAATTGCTGAGTACTATTTGTAGACCGATTTTCAGAGTCCATCTTCCTTTGTACATTAGTAATTCGCAATAAATAAATAATCATTGAGTCATTTGAAAATGTTTCCAGGTCATCATTCTATTTATATTTCTTTTTTTTCTCTTTTCAGTTGCTTTCTTCCGTGATTCTCTGGTTCTTGTATTATTTTCTACAGTTGTAACGATAATCTTCAGAGCAATTTCTCTCTCCCACACTTTAAACACACCTGGAATAGTTCAGTCTGTATTTAACAGCAGGATTGGTGGAGTACTTTGCTTAAAAGATGGAAATATCCAGCAGGTGTGTTATCAGATATTATATAATAATAATAATTTATTTCCTGAATTCACATACATGTTATAATAGGCATCTTGATCTTTCACATCGGCAAAAATAGTGTTGAAACACTAGTAGAGGCGCCGACTGATTTTAAAAACATATTATTTCATACGTTAACAGTAAAATAATAAAGTTCGGTAATATACATAATTATGTAATAATAAATAAAAAATAAAAATAACAAAAATTTAAACAAGCGCTTAGACAAGGAGAAATATAATTTGACAATATCTGGGGAGAAATATAATTTGACAATATTACATTTACAACCAAGCATTCTTCGGTTTACATTAAAATATCATTCGACTTTACACGCTATTTTTTTAACATGCTAGTATTTCTTATCAATTCAGGCAGTTAGGAAAATCAATGACAAAAAATGTGCTAAGAAGGATAAAAGTCATAAAACACTTGATTTGTTCCGCTTTTTTCTTTCAAGGTTGTTTAAATTTTTTTTTGACCATTTTAAAAACAATAATATGCTATTAGAACCTTATAGGAATACGTAAATGGGGTTGTCATAATACTAGTAATTTTTTTCCCGATTTTTTACCTTTAGTTCAATATATTTTTTACCTTTGTGTTCAATATATAATAACGTACTAGACGGAGCGCAGAAAGAGAAGAGTAAGGCCCGTCCCTTGAGGCAAAGAAAAAGAAGAAAAGAGAAAAAGAGGAAGAAAATAGACAAAAGGAAGAAATTAGTGCGTTATTTGTAAGAATTTTGAGTAAAATTATGAAAAAGTCCTAAAATAAAGGAAGTTCTTGAAAAATCGTTGTTTTTTTTCCACAAAAGTTTTTTTAAACGTTGTAATTGCTGAGTTTTTTTTAGAGAATTCAGCCTTAAAAACGAAAAAAATTTGATTGCGCTTTGCTCTCGCGACATTTACTTCAAAGTATACATAATTTGTTCTTGTCGGCCCCTCCTGAACCCGCGCCTGCTGAAGGGGCAATTAATTGAAGCCAGTCCGAGATCGGTGCCAAGAGTTACAGATTTTAAACACTGGAAGCCTTTTGTAAAAATAATATTATAATATTTGCCCATATCTGACAACTTTTTCCTAAATATAATGATTTTATGCAGAATTCACAAACATTGGGAAAATAAAAAAAGAATAACTAGAACTTACATAATTTTTTAACACGTCTTTAAAGACTAACAACAGTGTTATCTATATTTTAACATTTTATAGTTTAAAAATAGTGTTCTCTGGCAAGCTAGAACCCAAATAAGTGTATTCTGTTCCAAGTTTCCAATTCCAACTAAAATGAACATTATCATACAAAATAACACAAAAGTACAACTTTGCAATTCAATTTTAAAACCTACAACTTCTAATTTCTCACTCGACCACCTATATGAAGTTTTCAAACATTTTCATAAAAGAGGTGAGCACCATAGTGTATACATAGTGTATATAAACTGTATAAGGAATAGACAAAAGCATTGTTCTAAATTTTATTGTTTTATGTTTACTTTATTTTTACAGGTTAATTCTTTATCGAGATATTTTCAAATGTTGTTATTTTGTTTTTTATACTGTTTATTACGTAAATTTAAAGTGTTGACTTTATTGTTAAATTTCAAATACACTGTAATGTCAAATATCAAATATGTAGGTACAGTAAATCTCGTAATATTGGTTATTATTTTTATTACGTCATAATTGATATGACCATCTGTCCAGAATTCAGATAACTCATTGTGAAAAATATATGAACCACACAAAGAGCGAGAAACTGAAGAAAAAAAATCTCTAAAGATTGTAATGCGAAATCTTTGATTTTGGACCAGTAATATACGTAGAGGACCTCAGATCTTGACCAGCAATAGAATTTCATTATATGATTTTTATTCTACCATTAAAAATATATAGAACGATTTTTCAATGTAACATTTCAGTGTTTCTGCCTTCTCATTCACAAGAACGATAAAGAACTTCCAAACCACCAGAACCTCACAATATTCCACATGGCATAACAGGAAAACAAATCAATATATAAAATTGACACAAACAGAATTCGAACCAATGACCTATACATCAAAGAAAGAAATCCTACCACTAAAACACAAAAATTCTTTGACTTCAGATGGCTCAATTTTCCTTTCCGGAAGTATCATTTCCAAACGGTACGTCTAAGAACATTAATATAGTAACGTTGAAACCCACAATAACACTAATACAAAATTATACAAAAATCTCAAACTGTCCCATGCCCACTTCTACCCCCTAGCGGCTAATTCCACAATCTCCCACCATCATCATCAAATAGTGTTCTCGTCTGTAATAATTCTGCTTGTATTTATGGCGCAGTGCTTCCAGCTACAGAAAGAAGCAACTAATCTCATTCGGGATAGCGTACAGTGTAGTGTTACCAGCCGACGGTCAGTGAGGGAGGCAATATTATATCAAGCAAGTTTAATATTATAATTTCATGGATAATCCGGCAGAAGAAATAAAACTAAAGAAATTTTGGTTTTGGAATATATTACTACTTCAGTTTTTTTTTTTTTTTTAAGTATCGATACCTCTGCGTATATTTATAGTTCTTTAGAATATTTTTTCACTTTTCAAACGTAGATTTAACTTGAAGGGTTTATTTACCAAGAACGTTAGGCATTTTATTATTTTAGAAAGGTTTCTTCTAGTATAATAACAGTCTTTCTTTTTTTCAATTCTTCTTTCTGATATTATATTCTTCTTTCTTTTTCTGTTTCTTTTCTGATAATATAATATAATATTAGACTTCTTGATATATGTAACTCATACTATATTTATTACATCCCAAAAATCACCAGTTGTTTAGATATTCACCTTAGAAAATGCTGTAAAATAACCTGTAAAACGAGACTACTATTGTTATGTGAATAAAATGATTAATTTGCATTATTGTTAAGTCAGTTTTGTTACTTCTTCATAGAAATGATCTGATATGTGTTTCAATGACTATTTTGTATATATTCGAAAGGTAGCGAAGATAAGTAGTTCGATTTGTGCTACAGTACCTTGTAGAACTTTTTCAACTTCTGTAAATAGAAATATCTTTTGATCCGCTGGTTCCAAAAATGTCAAACTTTTTTTAATATTTATTTAATAATGTAAGGTACAAGAAAATACCAGAAAACAAAAAAATCATTATCTGTAGGTAACACTTTAATGAAAAGTGAAAAAGATTCATAATGAAAGTAGATTATTAAGATGGTTCTATCCCCGTATGGGTTGTATGATACAATAATCAGGAACAAAACAGTTTTGAATACTGCATAATTGGAATAAAAGTATCTGATAATTTTAGTATAATAATAATAATGTCTTAAGAAACAGCCGGAACTAGACTTATAGAGGCCTCGCTTCCGTTCAACCTATTGCAGAATTTTACTAAATATTTAGCAGTTTTAAGAAAGGCGCAAAACAAATAAAAATGTAACTTAAAGATAATAGGGAAGTTTGAGATAAACGTCACAACAAGTCGAAATTGTAAATAACTTAATAATAAATTTACATATCAATCTTCAACAGATAATTATAACAGTCCATCTTAAATTTAGATAAGTTTGAATTTTGTAGTATTGACTGTGGCAGGACATACCACAGCTGAGCAGACAGAAAAGCAAAAGAAGTACTACCAAGCTGGGTTTTCACTGCCGTTACTAAACATTATAAGGATGTTTACTGGTGTATCTGTGTGTAGGTAATGTCTGAATAGAAGATAGATAATCAGGAATAATATTATTATAAATTTTATAAGTCATGACCAATGTGAAATAGTGTCAGCCATCCTAAGCGTTCTTTGTATCGCGTAATGTGATCAATTTTTTTTAATTATAAATGAACCGGATACAGCTGGCTTTTTTTTTTTTTTTTTTTTTTTAAAATGTTTCGATTTTTGACAGAAAGTTTTTCCAAACTTGAAGATGCGTAATCTAATTTCTATAGTATTAGTCTTATAAGTTAAAGTATAGTAACATTGACTTTTATTAACAAAGCATGAAGAAGGTTGTTTGTTCCTATATGAGGTGACAAAAATCGGGCTCAAATTTCATTAATATTGTATTGACCATAAAACATTTATTTTATATGGCTTGTAATGAAATGGCCACTACAGTGAAGTGGACAAGTATTCAAAAATTCCTGCTGTGCAATATTTTTCCTACTAAATTATATTGTTTGTTACAAAAATAATCTTAAATTTTATTTAAATTAATTTAATGAATGAATGAGTAAACTATACTGTACATGTATTTATTTCTCAAGGGTCATCTCAACCAGTGATACAACATAAATACAAAATTGACTTATTTTCTGTAATATCTCATTGTAACTTCATGCAAATTGCCAAATATCCCGTTTTTCCTCCCTATTTATATGCTATCCCTACAATACCGTCCATGATCTTACAGCAGTATCCAGAGAAGCAGCGCGAAGGGAACTTTTGCACTTTTCTTATTAAATCCGCATTTAATTGCTTTCTACCCAAGAGAAAAGGAAACATTGGGTGATTTTTAATCCTCTGAGTTGGAAGGGAATTTGTAAAGGAATACGAGAGGGCAGTATAGATGGAGTTGCTTCGATTCGGATGGTTTTGTTTTCGGGGATTTTTGGAGCGAGAAAGTTTTCTATAGTTTGATGCCAAGTCTGAATGAAGTGAATTTTTATAGATGATAATGGTATTCATGATGTTAAAGGAGTATTTTTTCGCAGCGGGAAGCCATCTTTTCCAACACACATAAGCCGCTTTACTTTCTTTGTTCTCTATTGTACTCGTTTTTACAAGAAACCGTTAAGCTGTGTTGGAAAGATGACTTCCCTCTGTGAAAAAATACTCCTTTAAAATATTCTAATATTTGAAGCTGTGTACAAAACCATTTTCGGATCATTGCAGTTTTAAATAACTGTAGTGTCCTGCTATCTGTTATCATTTGTGTCAACTATATTTGGTGCTGACCTCTGGGCAAGGTCTTTGTAAGTGATATTTAAATAGTTGTCAGTTAATAAATATGTTATGAAGGGAACAAACGTTAGTTTCCTTTTTGTGGTTTAATCCTGTTCTACAAATAACAAAACCACTACAGTGGCGACGAGGATAAAAATGAATATTCCACCAATTGCTCATTTCGAAGCTAGAGGTGAAAACCAGGCTGAAAAATGGAACAAGTGCAAGAAAAGTTTTACATATTACTGTGTTTAAATATTCAACTTGTATAAACCTAAATATAGACCTATACCTATTAGAGTAAGCGTATCATAACCTAATGGTTCATAAATAAATAAAAAAACATTAAAAACAATATAACAGAATATTCAAAACAGTATAATAATATGGAGTTTTGTTATACAGTTATATGCAACCAAATGCAAGTCAGAAAAACAGTTTCTGGTAGTATTTTTTTGTAAACCTCTTTCTAGAAATATTGACAAAAATATAACAAGAATTAAAAAATAACTTCAATAAAAAAAATCCATGTAAAACTGGAATTAAAATATAATTTTAACCAAAAATCCAGATAATAACTGGAATTAAAATATAATTTCAGCAAAAATTCCAGTGTAAATAAAATAAAATTATACTTTCAGCGCTCAACGAAAAGAAAAAGTATCACGATCAGTAAAGTGAATGAACAGTAGTGGACTCACGATACGAAAATCATTAAAGGGTTACTTGCAGCTAAATTGACTTTTCTGATATTATAGCATAATATTAGTCTTCTTTAAATAAATAACTCATATTGTTTTTCTTACCTGTCAAAAATCGTCGGTTGTGGAGATATTCACCTTAGAAAATGCAAGAAAACTAGCTGTAAGGTAGCGGAGCAAGCGTGGCCCAAAACAAGACAACTGCTGATATATGAATAAATTGATTAATTTGCATTATTTTTACGTCAGCTTTTCTACTATTTAATAGATATGTGTTCTGATATGTGTTTTTCAGCGAATAATTTGCATATCTACGCAAGGCAGCGAAATTAAGCAGGCCGATTTGTGCTACCTTGTGAAAATCTATCAACTATATAAACCGAAATATCTCTTGATCCGTTGGGTAAAAAAATGTCAAACTTTTTTCAAAAATTCTCTAATAATATAAGGTACAAGAAAATCACAGAAAACCGAAAATTCATTATCTGCAAGTAACCCTTTAAACACCCCATATA
The DNA here is from genome assembly GCA_034698565.1 of Campodea plusiochaeta. Taxonomy (NCBI): domain Eukaryota; kingdom Metazoa; phylum Arthropoda; class Diplura; order Rhabdura; family Campodeidae; genus Campodea; species Campodea plusiochaeta. Next base: position 4,051 of record JAQIWE010002712.1, on the reverse strand, counting down.
ACATACTGTATATCTATTGTCCATCACTAAACTCCATTACCCAAAAAGTAGAAACCTGCTGAAATCAACACTGCCCTTCGTCTCTATAACCTCATTTAAATGCCAACCATGAGAGTCAAATACAATGTGTACTGGGAACGATAATTTGGCGTTTTGCCAACTGGACAAATTATCAGTTAGTATAGAGGCCAGAACCGAGACTATTCACACTAGGGATTCAAACAGTATTGAAACAACGAGTTTCGACAACCTTGCAATTAAGGGGCTGTGTAGAATGACAATTTATTTGCAGATGTTTTTGGTATTCAAGAGCAAATTGGTCGTTTTGTTGCCTATTGAATGTCAAGAATGTGAATATTGGTTTTCCGTGATGGGCTTTACTGTGCTGGTCTTTTGGGAAAGGTGATTTTGAAAAGTGTATTTTTTTTCTTTCGGGTCTCTTTTGTTTTGTTTTAAATGGTTGGGCTCCAACGTAATGGTTCTGGAAAATGTGTATGCTCTATATATAAAGTTTGTGATTTTTATAAGTTCTTTCTGGAGCTTGTACCGTTGAAAGAACAGAGTCTTTTTTAAGAGATGGGTCTTCTTACCATCATCGTTAAAGCTATATTTACTTATTCTAATAACTTACGTTTTTGCTATAATTGAATATAATATATAAATGAAAACATTTGATTAAGCAAGGTGTGAAAACTTTCCTTTAAATTAAAAAGAAACCTGATTTCTGTCTAAAAAAGACATGCCGAGTAGTTGGGGAGTCAAGCTTGATAATAATGTCAAAGACTCAAACTACAAGGCTTCGTCAATTTTAAAGAAATCTAAAATACATATTTCAGGAGCTACTTAGATGGATTGATAATTTTGCTAGACCCGGGTTATTAGCACGAATATGTAGATGTATTTCGAATTTATAGAATAAATGGAAACTATATAGTGATTAGGTTTTTACAATATTGTTTGTTAAAAATAAGTTTTTTTTTAGAAACTACTATGTGGTATAAGTTTTATATCAGTATTCAGTTTTTAACATTTTAAAAGGAAAGTTACAGATATTGGGTAAACGTCGTTTCACTCCTCGGGCAAAGTATAACTGATGAGCCTTGAGGAGGCGAAACAGCTGTCTTGCTGCACTGTTGTCCCGGAGATTATAAATATAAAAAAACAGCATTTAGAATTTATTTCACTTTTATTGTTCGTCGCTGAAAAAAACGTAATAAAATATTTTTGTAAAAAATACATGAGGATCTAATTATGCGAAATACAAAGTTAAAATTATATAATATATTTTTTTAATTGACACTGATCAAAGCAGACGTTAATTTATTTTGACTGTTTTGTATCAATGTCAAATTATACATGCCGATTCTGCAATGCAGTGCTTAAATATAGCAGATGTGCTCTTGTCATTATATTGACGTTCTATAAACATATGGTATTGTTATTTTTTTTTACATAATAATGCATTTAATACACACGTAAAAAAATCCGTTTGCTCTGAGAAATGTTTACTTTATGTGGCATATTTATAATACACAAATAATATAATATTGTGTAAATACATGTTTTAATAGTGTGATGATCATCAATACTCATTTTATTCTCTTGTTAGTTTTCTTAGTTTTGTCAGTTACTTCAAAAACGGATGATGACTACGAGGTGAGTTATTTAATTATTATTTTCAGAAATTGATAATTATTTTTCTGTATGTTATTAAATTACATATACGGCACTTGAAAACTAATCATGAGGAAGCATTGAATAACTTTTCAACAATGTAAACTAAAAAAAGTAACATTCCGAAAACATTTTTTTCTTGCAGGACATTCCAATAAACGCAAACGCAACTGCTGCATACAAATCTGTAGCTGCTGGAACTGCAAATTTTGCCATATTTAAATATGTAAACGAAGAATTTGATTTTATTAGTGTAAAAAATGGGTCACTTAGTGAATTCTCAAAAGAAATAGACAAAGATCCTCCTCAGTTTGGGCTTATAAATTATAATTGTACAGATATACCATCCCGTTTTTCCACTAAGAAACACATGCTTGTGTTTGTGTATTACACTGCTACATTAGAGGATGCAGTAAGTATAAATAAATATTTTATTTAACTTTCCACTGATAATACATAAATATCATAATGTACTTTCGCAGTTCTTTTACTTCTATGTATTTTTATGTTTTCAAAAATAATGGTACAGTTAGTTCTGGTAGAAATTTTCATTTTAATAACCCAAGCAAACATAGAGCAACGTTATGTTCTCTCAAGAAAGCAATATTTTCAACTTCATTACAATTAATCAACAGTCGTCCGTAACCTGGTGGTTAGGTATCAAACTTGGACCAGGAGGTCCCGGGTTCGATTCTCGATCGGCATCAATTTCGTTAGGCTCTGATAAACCTAAGAAAGACTGCTAGGGTTCACCCAGCCACTTTTAAATAGGTACCAGGAGTGTAAACCCTTGGGGGTGAAGACCGACCGGAGAGTGGCGCAGACCACACCATCTCCAAATTTCTGTGTTGGTGTCACGGGAACATGGACGATTACCCTTCTATCCATGCACCCCCAGTGCCTATGGCATATACATGTAGAGGGATAAATTTACCTTTTCATTACAATTAATAGTATAGAAATGTTTTACTTTTTTTTTTTTTTTTTACCAAAAATCAAGTAATTTATTTTAATGAAACATAAGTATAAATACTGCAGTATTCAAGGATTGTTTTATGTAAATGCTGATTGTGATTTTGTAAAGGTTTCTTAAAGGAAAATTTTGCTTATATAATGTAAAATGAATGAAAATCGTTGAAAATATTCTTTAAAAGTTGGTGTATCATCCTAAAATTAGCTACATTCAATAAAAAAAAGTACAAATTAAGATAATAAAATTGAACAAAAAAAATCATTTGTATTACTAATAAAAATTTGTTTCTTTACCAGTTTAGTTTAACAGCATTAGACATTATTGGAGATATATGGTCTGAGTGGGCTGGTGTATGGTCAGGAAATAGCATAACTGTGACCGGATCAAAAAAGAACCCTGGAGTTCCTAGAAAATACGTGGATTATCTATGCAAACTTTAATCAGAGAAGACATCATTCATATTCGTAATTTCTGTTTCATTAAGTTCAATGTCACACTGAATGTTAAAGAACTATACTACAGAATCCAACATTCAAGTGATTTTAATATCATATATCTCAGAAAACGGAGGCCTGCCTTCGCATATTTACTTTTTAGTTTTTTCCTGAATAATAGGCGAAGGAAACCTTCCATTTATTATGGGTACCTACAATACCAAACAACCTGACTGCTTGATCCCAGCTCCTATAATATTCAATGTACTTTAATTTTGAAATTGATATTGTGAGATCATAATGTACTTCTATAATCAAAAATATATCATAAAGCAAATCTGAGATATTGTCTTTTACAGTTCTCCAAGAATAACATACAAACATTTTTGCATTTACTGTAATCAAACAGTATTTATTATTACATAGGGAGTTATAAGAAGTAAATTAATGTACATTTTAAAAAGTTGAAATGGATCAATAAAAAGTATAGAAAAATTAAAATTGCTTTATTTTACCCTTTCTACTTCTAACTGTATTATATACAGGATGTCCCACAAATAGCGATCCCCTGAATATCTGCTGAAATATGAATTTTAGATTAGTATAAATTGTAAAGTTGTGTGAACGTTCTGTATATTTTCAGAAGCCGTAGTTCGTTTCATTATAAAAACACTGTGGAGTGAACCAGCGATGCCAAATGTCTTAAAATAATAGAAAACAGCAATCGTGTTTGTGGACAAAGTAGCAGAGCTTGAAATTTCAGGTTCATGACATGTCATCATTTTCACTTAATCTTCATCTAAACTTAATTTCCAGCCTCCCTCAATTCAGCAAAAATTGACCATAAAAGGGAAATATCAACTTCTAACCAGGTTTCATATTTCCCTTTTGTGACAATTTTGCTGTATTTTGAGGATCTGGAAATTAGATTAGATAAGTTTAGATGAAGATTAAGTGAAAATGATGACAT
>JAQIWE010002711.1:0-12778 GCA_034698565.1 Campodea plusiochaeta | reverse complement strand
ACGAAATATTAATAAAAAGGGTCTAAAATAAGGAGTATTCACCATAAATTTTCAAAATTTTCTACGCTCGCGCCAACGCTTCGTGGACGGGCCCCTCCATTAGGAATGGTCTAGTTAACTAATATAGGAATTCCGCCTATGATGTCCAGACGATTATGTTTATAGTAAAATATCACAAAACATGGTTTAGCCTGTCACTTGATCTTTAAGGATAAAGTAATATACGCATCAAGTAAGGAAGAAATATTCAGCAATGAAAACAATGCACACTGAATTTATTAGACTGCACATGAAATACAAAAGATATTAAAATGCATAAAAATATACTGAATAGTAACATACACTGTTAACTGATCACTCGTATAAACAGTATTAAAATGAACAACATTCCAATGCATACATTTTGAAAAGTTTTGTCACAATGCTGTTCTCATCAAAATCTTTTTCACATCAAAATTTGCTTAATGATAAAGAAGAAATTGTTTTAGAAGTACAAAATCAAAGTACCATATCTCAATATCAATTCAAAAGGAATAATGTTTAAAAAATGTATTACTAGTTTGTATATTTAATATTTTACCAGCATGTACATGTATTATGCTAACAGTTTTTTTTTTTCAAAACATACAGTACTGTAATAAAATTACTTCTAGAAATTAATAAGTTGAAACAGTTGTTATATATACTGTCAATTATATGTTGAATTATAGTTTCCTTAATTAAAGGTCAAGAATGATCAGTAATAGATATTTGTGTTTAAGTACATACATTATTTTGAAAACATTAACAAATAATTACTGGTAACAATGTTTTTTAAAATAGCTTAAAGCATAACAGTCATGATTCTGTATTAACATCTATTAAAATTTTGGCATTTAAAAGGTTTATTTTTAATACAAATCACATATCAAAATTCAGTAGTTATTAATGAATGACAAGTTTATTAATATTAAATTGTAACAGTAAATTTACTGTTTTTGCTTTATTATTGCCATTTAGGCTTTTTAAGAATATTAACAATTAGAGCCCTAAGCTGACATGCCACCAATAGCAATATTTAGTACTTTTGTATCACTGATATCATTTATGACACAAGAAATTTATAATAAATTTCAGCTGCAGATCACTAGTTTTTCAATCAGCTAAGGTCTCTACTAACAATGATGTATAAATAACATTTATAATGACTAGAAGAGACACGTTCAAAAATAGATACTGCAAGTTATTGGTTTTACAATATATAACAGTTCATATGTAAAAGAGAAGTACAGTATAATAATAAACTTTATAAGACCTTGTGTAGTCTATGACCCTCCCAGATATTTCAACTGGAATTTGTCAGTTTGTCTCTTTCAACACCATCAATGGTCAATTTGGTGACTCAAAAGGTCAAATTCCATAAGAACCAACAACTTTCTTTATATTAGATGAAAAAGTTCGAAATACTGTAGTATGATTTTAAAATCTTAATTTTATAAGTTATTCTATTAAGTAGCACCATATATCAACAATCTGCCACTATTTAGTTCAAGCAGAAATAACATTTGACACTACATTTTGTTTTATCAAAGCAAGTGATGCCTATAATACTGATATTGATACTACTATAGTTGAAGTAGCAGAAAAAAATACAGTGAAAGAAACTATTAAAGTAATATTTCAGTATTTCACAATGTTTATTTTCTATTTTGTAAAATTAGTTGTAACATTATTTAACTCAAATTATAAGGAATTTCTCATAATCTCTAAACTTTGTGGAAAGATCATCACCAAGAACCAAAAACACTGTCAAAATATCTTTAGCATTTGAAAAACAATAAATGTATAATTTGTTATTTGTACTAATAATACAACTTTGCCAGTTCAAATGGATTTTAGTAAACATTAATCTTACAAAATTTGCCAACTGATCCCAGTAACTTCTATGTAGTTTTGTTAAATGAATGTTATGTAATGACTAGGTTTGTGATGGGAAAGCACTCTTTGGTAAGAGGTTTTGTCAGTAAATGAGTAGATATTCAGATGTACTAAATTTGAATGCTAGAGAAATAGGGGTGTTTTTCTCTGTCAAATTTATTTATCATGCTTTTCATAAGTGGTGGAAGATAAAAAATTTGATTTGTTGCATTCTGTTAATAAATTTGAACCAATTTAATTTTGCATACCTCTATGCCATGATGTCAAAATAAGCTAAAAATTAAAACCTAAATTCATTAAACATTTGATACATCTAGTTTGAAATAATCAGTTGAATTAATACTTACATTAGTCTTTTATAAAGAAAAGAAAAGATACAGTAGATGTATGCTGATTTAGAATAAAACTGACTGTTTTTGCTAATTTTAACCTCATTAATCACCCTGTATTCAAAAGTCTGTTCTATGAAAACATAATGCTAGTCAAACATATTCATATGTACCATTCTCTTATCAAAATTCTCTTCTGAGTTAATATCCTGTGTTGGTATAATTATATATAAATGAAAATTATACATAAAATTAGAGCAACTGCATGCCTGTAACAATTAAGTTCATAACAACAGTCGTTGCAACCCTTCTTATGATTACAATATGGCAAAAAAAATGCAATCTTAAAAATACCAATAAAAACTTACTGAATACACACTTGATGACTCACTTTATATGAAAGATATTCACAATGATAAATAAATGTGGAAGCCTCCTAATTGAGAATTCATATTTTTTCGTTGGTGTTTTTGGGTTTTTATCTCAATAATAAAATTTACAGATATTTTCTGTTTAATTATTAAGATAAAACCCCAAAAACACCAACGAAAAAATTCACAATGATACAGTAACATAATTATGATCTTGAATATTTTAGAAAAGAGAAAAATCTAACAGCATATTCAATAAGGCTGTTTTAAAATCAAGTGTAAATGATGATTTTAAAAGCATTTAAAGTGTTGTCAATAATCCAATTCATAAGAGTTTTCCACATAATTTTACTTTAAAATGTTAATCAAAACATTAAACTTTATTTATGTCTGATATAGGAAATAAAAAAAAACATATTTCTATTAAAAAACTTCATGCAACTTATATATACATATATAATACATGATACTCCCAAACGAAAGATGATATTCATAATTTTGTAATGTAATTATCTGAATGAAATAGTATAAGAAATATGCGAGAGCTTTTCCTATTTACTAATTCTTTGCTGTACGTAATGAATGACTTCAATGAGTAATTTCTTTTCTCCCATTTTTTGTTGTAATGCCATTGTACTTCTATCACTCAATGTTCCACTTGAAAGAAGATCTTCTTCCTGAAACAAACAAATACTCTATTTCAACAATATTCATTCACAGTGTATAATTCTTATGTATCATTTTCAGTTACAGAACAATTGTCATTCTATATCTTAACAAATATTTAAGTAATAAACATTACTTATAATACTTGTTCAATGAGAGAGTAGCAATAGATTTTTACATGAAGAAAGATTATATTCTTGTTAATGTACAAGATGAAGGTCACATATTTACTTTTGTTCCAGTTACTTATATAAATAGAAAATTGATGCCAATGGCAGAAATGGGTAGGTGACAGTAAATTACAAAAAAGTTTCAGTTTTTTTAGAAGTTCCAAGGTGACTTTATAAAGAAAGTTTAAATTCCAGTATATTTTTCCGAAATTTATTGACAGACTAAAAATTACGAAAAGTTTTTTTTTTAAGGATTTTATCGGAAGATCAGTCTAAATTATTGTCGTCGTACATTTTCAGTTTGATAATATTTTCAAAAGGTAAAATTGACTAAGTTTCTTACATTTCCTGTTGATTGGTATGTTCTAAGAAGTAATGTTGCTCTAGCATTAAGAAATTTCCATACTCTATCTTCTACTTCTGTTGCTACAGCACAATCAGGATGTTGTAAATCAAAACAACGATCTCCTGCATCAAGCCAATGCTCCAAGTATTCTGAAACAGGTCACAATACAAGTTACACTTCATAAACAACTCTAGTGAAATTATAGGTGACTTAAGTTTTATGGAATTATTAACTCTTATGGAATGATTGATAAGGGAGTTCAGGGGTGCTGTCAAACTACACTGGAGAAATGATCAAATCATAAGTTGGGCCTCATATTATGCTCAAAAATAAATGTTAATGAAAAATTCTCAATAACCTGCCAGACACTTCATTGAAACTTTGTTGCACTCAACCATATAATAAAAAGTTTCGAAGAACCCTGATTTGGGTATGACAAATTTTCTTCCTAATATAATTGATGTACTAGCCTATGATACAAATAATATGTTAGAAATTGCTATTTGCATTTGTTTTGTGAAGCTAAGCTGTTAAAAAACTCAAGTGGCAGGTCAGTACAGAACACCAGGAGTAATATATTTATGAATTTTACAGTTCATGTGCAGTACTTGTGATTTCGAAATAAAAAAATAAGTACTTTTTGCCACTCATTAGATTACCAAGAACATATACCAACAAACGTTACGAACGATTTTTTTTGTTCTCAGAGAAATAAAAATTACAGACTAATATTAGCCTTCGTGCTGGCCGGCTGTATAATCTCGCAAGGGATGAGGCGCATCAATCAATTAATATCTATGTTTCAACAAAGAAAACCCACATTTTTTTAGCTATTAATCAGGGGTGTCATTTGAGACCTCCCCGCCTCCTGAGGCCTGACACTTTTGAAAAACAATAATAAAAAGAAATAAAGGAAAAATAAGACAAACTGTAGAAAAATTTCTAAAATTCTCCTTAAATATAGCAAAATTTCCTCCAAACATATAGAAAATTTTACCGGTAAATGTTTTTATCTGCAAAATTGGCTTATAATTCGTCAATGAGAAACACAAATTTCGCTAGATCTTACCCTTTCTGTTTATAACATAAATTCCAATATTGTAACAACTTTATTTTGACTCGAAATTCCCCGAAATGAAGCATAATTTAAAAATAGAAAAAAAAATCCTAAAGCCTTATCTAAATTTCAAGAAAAGTGTGAATATTTGCTTTAAAAAAAGCGCCGGAAAAGGGACGCAGAAGAAAACTTCTGCAGTTCTGCTCATATCATATACATTCTAATTCCTTTGAAATTCTATTAGAATCTCGAGAGAGTGGAGAGACTGAGTATTTGTAGGCTTATTATAAAACCATTTGAAGTAATTCAGAAGATGGAATGTCCTGAAGTAATAATATTGATAAAAAGAACTACGAAATAGATAAAATAACTGAAAATAGTTCTTATATAAATACAGGATGAGAGCCTTTTCTAAACTCCAGATTTCATCTTGTCTGTCTTGATCTGTCTTACCAAGATTTTTGAATATAGTTTAGAAACGCTTTTTATGACTTTCAAAGTGGTTTCTTGTTGTAAATAAAAAAATAACATTGGTAATTTTAATTTATATGATATTTTAATTTTTACCTTCAATCCGAAGTTGAAACCATGCCCATTCAGTCATTTAAAAACTCTATATTTCATTACTTTTTTATTCACTGGAAGCTCAAACACTTGTAAATATTAGATTGTTTACATCATCTGCTAGGTCAGACTAAAATGTATGTTTAAAAGTCTGAATTTGTCTGACAGTGAGTAACTGAGTTTAGGAACACTTTTTCGAAGTTAGAATATTTTGTTGATCTGAGTTTAGAAACAGTTTTTCTGAGTTCTCTGGTGTTTGGGAATATACATCTATGAGTATAAGATCTACAGGGCGTTATACCATTAATAATGAATCGATCGTAATGAATAGTTTATCTGAAATTCGATCACGCAAATGTATCGAAATAATTAAATAGTTTATAAAAAGAGCTACCATATGCTGAAATATGCATAACTTATTTATACGTTATTAAATCTTAACTAGAATGCTAGTATAAACTTTTGTATTATTATACCGGAAACAACATTGCCGTATTATATGATGTAATAAAAATGTTTCATATATCTCTCTCAAATGTCTTTTTTCTCTCTTTATCACCACTCCAGTAATATTTTGTTCTTGTGCAAGAACTGCTAACCGGAAATAAATTTCATTTTGTATATAATCAAAAACATCACTACTTTAAAACCGCCATTTAAAGATGACATTTTTATAAACAAACTTTGTGAGTGACACAATACCGTGAAATTTCAATTAAATTGTTTATTTATTTCATCAATAACAATGCAAAATAAATTCGCAAAATCCGGAAATCACATAATGTTTCATACGAAGTGTAACGAGAAAAAACAAAATCTCTACTCGTCGCCTCTTGAGTTCTTAAGTGTTGAGAACCATGACGAAAACTTCTCAACCATAAAAAGGATCAACAAAATACTCTGGTTCCGGTGAAAAACAAATTCCTTTCAATTTCATCACAGGTATATTCGGGTATATTTGGAATTCCTTATCCGAAGTGAAGAAAATGCAAATTCATATAGGAAGTTCATATAATGATTGGTGAACTTTGGGAACAGAGTGTATTCATAATTAATAATAAGAGAGAAATAAAATATTGCAGATTGAATGTGGTTCGAATAAAAATCTTAACTGATAAAATTTCGTTTTACAGATCAATAATAATACTAAATTACACTCCCAATTTAATGACAGCAGTGACAAACTCCATTGAAAGAAACAAGGGTGTAGACAAAATATAGGTATTTCGTCTATGAACAAGGTGACAAAACATCAGGGCAAAACTTATTTTTTTATATTTTCTCTAAGAAAATAATAAAAAAAGTGCAGACCATCATATTGAAACACTAAACCTTGTTAACATCCCTTTATTTTTCTAACTACAAACTGTATATTTTAGTCTTTTAATGTGATCCGGATTAACTTCAAGATATTAATGAACACAATGTAAATTATATTAAATTTAAAACTGTAAACGGCTAAGTTAATGCTTATTGCTAAAAAAAAAAAATCAAAAAGTATGCTTCTGTTTTTGTATTTTCTTTCTCTACATTTTGTCAGAATTCTTCAGAAATTACTGTTTTTAAACTTGTATTTCATATGCGGTTATATGAAACGTATAAGTTCGTCGTATTGTCTATTATCTGTTTTGTCCACTGACTCCCACGTTGACTCTATTAACTTCTGTCATCATTGGTCAGCCAAGAAGGATAAAAGTTAATACACAACCTTTACTTCAAAATACAAGAACAAACAAGGTTGATAAAAATAATTATAAAAACATATTACGTCTAAACGATGAAATTAAAAGTTTATAGAAAAAAATTAGTGATAGTCTGGCAATTCCATTGTGAACTTTTCTTTGTAGACTACTTTTTTTTATTAAATTTTACATATTTTGAAGAACAAGGCAAATATCTTAATATAATACAATAATAATAGACTTTATATTTATTACTAGTATAACTCGCAATTTTCAAACTAATCTCTAAAGCTACGTTTTCATACTCGCGTGTATCGTCGAATTTACAAGCAAAAGCATCTAAGTCAGTGGCGTAGCAAGTCTCTCAGAGACCAGGAAAAGGGAGATTGATTTAAACTTTAATTTCGGGGGCACTGCTGGGGTCAGGACCGTAATATTTAGGGCACACATAAAGTATTTTTAGACCACGGTGCATCCGCTGGTGTGCCACACGTGATCTTACCAGCACCTTTTTTACACCCGTGATCAACCTTTATAATATCCCAAAGTTTGAAATTGTATTATGGGAAGGAAAAAATTGTAATTGGTAACTTTTAGTGGGGACATTTAGAGGAAGATTTCAGCTACAACATATTAAAATTTGGGGGGTGTGGGACTAAAGGGAGTAATTCGACAATGTTTTAAATACGATGTTACTTTTCATTTTTCACTTGTTTTCTCTTTTTATGTATGCCTTAGTATGACCCTCTTTGGTCCTACACAAACCAAATTTCAATATGTTGTGCCTGAAGTCTTCCTCTATATATGTCCACACTTAAAAATTACTACTCAATTTTTTTTCTTTCCCATAATTCAATTTCAAACGTTGGGATACTATAAAGGTTGACCATTGGCGTAGGAATGGGTGTACGATCAGGTATGGCACACCAACTGATGCGCCGTGGTCTACTTTATGGGTACCCCAAATATTACGACCCTGATCCCAACAGTGCCCCCGAAATTAACGTTTTAATCAATCTCCCTTTCCCCGGTCCCAGAGAGACTTGCTACATCACTGACTTAGACGCTTTTGCTTATAAATTCAGTTTCATACAAGGGAAAAAATACATTCAAAGTTATGTAAACAATAATATAATCTCAACAATGGTTTCAATTGCGACTAAACTAAAATATATCATTCTGTTTAAAATAAGTTTCTTTCGTAAATAATAATTATAAATATTTTTGTTATTAATTAGCACACGTCATATGATATGATGATTACTTAGTTCATAATTTTCTGTTTCAATCTGACAATCAAACTATCCAACTTTTCCCCCATCAATCAATTATAGCTTCTCAATGCATTATATTGTATAGTACTCGTGTTCCTTTTCAATATTTTAAGTGCAACATACGAAAATAATTCAAAAAAAAATAACGTATCCAATTAACCGTTAATAGGCAACTTTCAAGCATCAATTGGAAATACACATAAAAAACACCTGTTACATGTACAGATAAGACCACTTTCACCTAAAACAATGAATATTAAAATGGGCGTTCAACCGTAAAGCAAGTATATATAATGTATAATTGTATATTTAGTTATTTACAGCATATATATCCAAATTTATAAGTGACAAATATTTTTTTATTTGTACAGTATATTTTGTCATATATTGCAAAATCTCTGGAGTATTCACGTGGGTTAGTTCCAAATGGCAGTAATTATGTTATAATTTATTCCCATGTAGACCTAAGATACAGCAGACAAATGTTGCTTAGTGGCTATAGCAGCACCTTCAATAATTTCTCTCATCAATCGTGCATGAACAAGGAAGAAATGTATCACTACACACGCAATTATAAAGCACTTTCAACATGCCGCATTCATCTCTTTTTAATACATTATACACAATATTTTACTAGGAGATTAATACAATCGTAACGCTAACTTTAATTTTAAAGATGGCTTTACGAAATAGTAATTTAATTTTAAATGTTGTGGATGGTGGTGAATTTAGACGTTCAGTATAGTGTAGTGCGATATCAGCACCTTTTCACGATCTAAAAATCAGTAACTGATGAATGTTAGCTGAGCAAGTTTAAAAATACTGGGTCATATTTAAAGTTGCGGACAGGCGAGGCCGATAGTCAAAAAGTGACATCAGCATATTTCAATGGGTTTGCTGTTTCCATTTACAAATGAATTCACTAACAGCGTGGATGTTATCGGATTGTATTATTGAAGCCCGAGGAACGATTACTAACTTTTTCATGGAGAAATTTATAAGAAGATTTGGCCTGCAAAAGAAACTGGTTCAAGAAATTGTTATGAGCGTGCTAAAGGATTCCATCGACATTCTCCACAACCATAATTATATACACAAAAACACAAATTTGAAAATATTTTATTGTAATCAATTTGATATTGTTATTTTGTGGCATTTGTCAACTTACTAGATGTAAACAGAGTATATGTAAATAAACATAATATTCTCTCAAAGTAAAAAAATATCGAATTATTTCTGAACAATTTTCTTCCGGAACATCTCAACTTTTGGACACGCATTCTCATCGAACACTCCTGATTTCCTCGACGAAAAAAATCACGAAGAACTTTTCCACTTGATCAAATCCTTGTCTCTTCTATTTAACAATTCTTAACATTTCCCTACTCGTGTCTTAGTGAAATCTCATCACAAACAATTTGTCGTGTAAACTTTCCTTCAAAACATATAGCAGCATCATTTAAAGGTTTCTTTTTTCTGTTTTCTCTAAATATTCAATTAGATTAACTACATTTGGGCACTCGGCCCAACTCTGGGTTTTGTTCTTGGATTACCATATATGGGGTGAAAGTACTCCTAGTTGTTTGGTGCTTTTCTGGAATATCGGCAATACTTTTTGGGAGGTTTTCAAAAACTTGGCGAAACTAAAAGGGTAATTATTTAATAAGAGTGTACCCGGGTATAGAGTTTAGGTCAGTGTAGATTGAAAATTTCGCTTTAATTACTTCCGGGATTGCCAGAGAGTTTTAGAATGCTTTTCACAAAGACACAACAAAAAGTTGTCCAATTTAAAGGGGTATTTTTTTCCTGAGGGAAGCCATCTTTTCCAACACAGCTTATCGGTCTCTTGGGAAAGCGAGTACAATAGAGAACAAAGAACGTAAATTGTGATATGTGTGTTGGAAAAGATGGCTTCCCGGGGGAAAAAAAATACAGGTTTAAATATTTTTTTCACATGTTTTTTGCTGTAGTATTTGCTATAACTGTTATGTATGTACTAGAGAGGGCCAGATACTGCACTAAGTGCAGAATAACAACAAAAGTCAGCTGTGTAGTGTCCAAGACGCAGCTACGTAGGTTTCGTAGATTTTCTACGTAAACTATGTAGATAATGTAAGAGTAATTTTGAGCTAGAAAAATCTAAAGTTTCTAAGTGTAATTTTACCCTTATACTATCGTCCTTTATTCAATTCATATACCCTTTATATATATGTGGTACTGATTTTGACGTGACGCACCCAAAGTCGGACGTACACGTAACGCTGTAGTGTCCAAGACGCAGGTAGACTTCTCGTTTATATGTATTATTATGGAAACTTCAATTTTGTCATTTACTAGTTTTTAGTCTTTTTACACTTCTATACTACATTTAAAGTTTTTATCTTACAAATGAACTGTTTTTTGTCATGTATAATTTTATTCATATTTTCTTTTGATGAGTTCTGTATACATCAGCATGTACTGTATACACACGACAAATTTTCTTTAGTTTTGTGGAATTTGAGTATTACTAAAAAAAATTACACCTGATATTATCTCTCAAAACAAATTTGGCAAATCTAAATGTAAAATAAAATTACAATCAGAGCTTGCTAACTCTGAGTCATTCCACTTGAAACGGCTCAAGGGGTCAGAGCAGAGCGTCTCTGGAACTTTCAGGGTGTCTGAAATTTCTTACAGTCATACCTATCGAATCCAATAAATGTTGTAATTTTAAGCATAGCCTATATGTAGCAAGTCTAATTTTCAGAATTTGGACAATAAAGCAAAATAAGAAAATATATATGTTAATTTTATTCGGAATAGTCTTCCGTGTAATAATGGAAGAAAGACAACTCTCAGAATATTATAACAATTATCTGACGTTACAAGAATTTTAGAAACTTAAAATACGAGAGCTACAGAACCCCCAAAGAAAACCACTTTGCCCCGCCACTATTTCCCTATATATGTTGCGATATTCCTAATCTACAATTTGTAAAGGGGGGCTTTTGAATTCACAGAGATCCTATCGTTTGTTTTTAGCTTTTAATAATAGGATGAGAAACAGCATACAGTATTGATTCTATTGAGGGACTATATACAGTAGTAGAAGTATGTACATGTTAATATTTAATAGGACAGTGATGGGACTATCTCTGGACATTGCTGGAAGAGAGACGCAATAGTTTGTAATATATTTGTGTATCGATGATATTTGTGGATTCGTGTTTTTGTAACATAGAGAAAACGTTGGTTTCAAAATGTAGGCAAATGAATATCGGCCAGCTCACTTCAATTTGTTATTATAAATATTTTATTTTTCTATGAATTTAGAAACCATTTAATTAAATTTAAAATGGGGTCCACGGAAGAAGAAGAAGAAAGGCGATTAAAGGCAGGCAAAAGGATATATTATTATATTATGATTAACCGACTAATAAAGTTCTATATTGTTGTAAATTAAGAATGAGTAAAACTTTTCGGCTTCAAGATGGTTAGAGCATGCGGTCCTGGATAAACCAAGGTTGTTGGTTCCAGTCAATTTTCCATCAATGTTCAGTCTTTTATTCGAATCAGCTGTATAAATCTACAAGATTTATATCTAGAATTACCTCTTATAAATGTGGTTTCAACAATGGCAACACCTTATTTTATTACAATACTGTAACGTATCTGTAAAATAATAACTTAAATAACAGCAATAACGGACTTTTATGGATCATAAAAAAATGATCGAAACTTTCGAGTGAAAATTTAAATAATAAATACAAACATTTTTAAACGAGATCTAAAAGTAATCAGACAAGTTTACGACATTTAAAACCCAAATACTATGTGTCTACATCCTCTATTATTTTTCTATCCCAAAAAATTATTTGCAAACGGTTCATCCCTAAGATAACACAGCGTTTCATGTCTGAGCTAGCGATCTACTTGAAAACATAGGAATAACCACTAAAAATCCTATGCGTCGAGTCATTAAAGTGACTATTAAAGACTATATAACTTTTATTGCCTATTTAAACGCACTTAGTTTTTGCTATAGACGAGTATGCTGGTTATACAACGCAGAGTAATAAAATGAACTTTTTTTTTACTGCGGGTATGAGATGAGAAAAACGAAAGATGAGTAAGAGGGGTTTAAAGAAACGATTTGGTTAATACATTATTTTGAAGTATTGCGAGTAAATTACATTATTATAATTTAATTCAAAGGAATTTTGGCAAATCTCATAATATTAATTTAAATATCAAAGGTTATTATATTATACTGACTATTACAACCATACAGTCAAACCCATCCTGTGAGTTAAATACTCGTTTAGCTCTCCTGTCTTTCACCTTAGCTTGCTGGTCTAGTGGGCTACGGCGTGGCAAAATCGCCCCATATTATGGGGGGAATCTTAGCCATGTTCCTAGT
>JAQIWE010002710.1:0-12779 GCA_034698565.1 Campodea plusiochaeta | reverse complement strand
ACTACCCGAACTTTTGTTGGTATCAAGAATATGTTCTGTTGATTGACAGATGTTCCGTTTTTTCAAAAGTAATTTTCCTTTTTACAAAACACGTTCTGTTTTTTAGTTGCGCAGACTGAGATGCGTGTTACACTGCTGGAAAATCATTTCCAAGTGCAAAAATAGGACGTAATTTTAGATCAAATCAAAACGTAAAGTAGGAATAGTTTTTAAATAATCAGTACTCGACGTTTTAAGTTAAAAGAAGTATGTTATTTTTGCGAAGAAAAATAGTTACCTACAAAAGTTTATAACTTTCTAAAAAGCAAAAATAATGAACTTTTGTTTGGTTAGCAGATGTGTCATTGATATAAAACTTTTTCGGAGTGTTTTCCTATCTCAATATTATTATATACTGTAATAATAATGTTAATGCATAATAAAAAAAGTTCTAGGGACAAAATTGTGTACAGGAAATAATTTGTGTATATTTTTTGACATTGTAAGTGAGCAACCATCAATGTCCGAATAACTTAATTTTTTAGAATGATTTATTCTCAAAAACTTTTATTTTCAAACATTTCAGGAGCTGGGACAATTGTTGAAATAATAATAAAAATAGGAATTTCTAATAATTTTATCTAAAATTTACTATTTCAGAAAATTTATACTTATAGCCCTCCAATATGGTATTTTTTAACTCGTAAACATGATTTTTTTTAATTACAGGAAAAAGGGGCTCCTGAAGTACTAAAATTATTATTAAATTTAAAGGAAAATTATATAGGGCGCCATTCTAAGGAAAAATTAACATTCTCACGGAAGGGTGCTGTACTGTAATGCGATTATATTGTAAATGATTGGTTTATTTAAGGAAAATATAATGTTGGTAGGGGACTATAAGAATGTGTTAAAGGGATGAGCTTAGCTGTGAAAAACTAGTCGCTATACCCTTTAATTCTTGTGAATTAAAGTTTTGAAAGGGGGGGAATTTTACTGAAACATGCGTAGCTTTTTTTAATTACCTGGTAACTCACTGAAAATGCTGTAGCAAGAGGTATCTTACCCAAATACTGCAAATCATCCCAAATTGAACATTCAGCCACACAGAGTTTTGAGGATTGAAATTCATATTCATGAGCAATATGTTTTTAATACATTTTGAAAATATACGAAAAAAACACTACCTTTTGATTGGCAAACAGGATGCTTCCGTATGGCCTTCAAAGTGTTGGGATTGGAGGGATGGTCGGTTTTCTTCCTGAAAATTGTCTACCGGTACTACACAAAGTCTAAAGAACTATGGAATTCTGGAAAAGAATTTTTGTAGTTTCGGAAATGTCACTCTTCACGCGAGAGGTTCGCGTTGTCGAGAATATCGTTCCCTAGCAATTGCCGAAAATGTCATAAACCAAACCGATTTCACGCGACAGTGTTTTTCAGTACTGGTTCGGAAAATCACACTAGCTGTTTCTTTTCAAGTCCGCTTCCTGAAACAAACGTCCTTAACTTGACTCATCGCCTGCTGTCATAACCGAAATGTGATTGTTACACTGTAACTGTTCACAACCGCAATGTTCCCGAAAATTACCGTAAATTCGATAAACCAAACTTACATCGGTTGTATGGGAATAAACCGAGACAACTATCACAAACACATTGTTTTTCTCACTTGCTCGCAACTACTTCAATTTCACCAAAACTCATAGTTTCTTTCCCTCCTGTTGGGAAACGAACTACCGCAATTAAAAAGAGTGTCTCTTATTCCCGTGTTTTAAATTCTCGTCGTTCTGCTCAACTCTCATATATCATCTCTCTTATTATTTCCGGTTGATCGAAGCAATGAGTTCAATGAAAGGAGGGGGGGAAGGGGGATTATGGATGAAGATTCCATACGTATGCTCGGTCAATGTACAGAATAAGGGAATTTTGCAAACTAGGCGACTAAATATAAAGTGGCGCTGTAAGTATTAATATTTAAAGAGACAGATCGCGGTGAAAATTATATTTATATATTTGAAACTGCGATATGGATCTTACACAGTTACAGTGTACGTGAGTAACAAAAGCTCCCAATATTTCATTAAAAATATATTCAATCTGAAATAAAGTCCTTATTATATCTTTTAAAATTTAAATATGAAATCTGGTTGCAAATGAAAGACAGAGTTGTTACCGGCTTAAAATGCTATTGTAGTGGGTAGGATCACTGAACTTACAATTACTAAGGAATAGATCATAATAATTTATAATTTTATATATGTCTCGACGGTGTGTTGGGGATAAAATAAATTATTTCTTATTTGTCTACGAGGGCTGTCCGATAAATAAGGTACAGGTTCAAATTACTCCTCAACCGTTAAGGCAAAAAATCTTACATTTTCACAGCAAATAGAGTGTCAACTGTGCATATTTTCACATGGTCTCCGTTAAAATCCATTTGTTAGTTAAAAGCTTCAAGAGTTTGAAATTCCCTTCATGGCATATTCTTCTATCAGAAGCTGATGAAATACTACTGTCGTCACTTTGTTTTGCAGTACTCTTTCATCTTGAAACTTAATTTTTTATTTTAATGTACAGATTATTTAAAATCTGTTATAAAGCGAAAACTGGAATATTTTGTATTATTAGTTAAAGGAATTCTCACTTTTTGTTTTTTAACCAGTTCTTTGTTTGACTTGGTGTGTGAAATCTTGCTAAGAAAACAGAAAGTGGGAGGTTCTTACAGTATCTTCTTTGTTAAATTTCAGGCCTGCTGGATTCATCAGATTTTCAATTTTTCATCTCTTCAGTATATGTTAAAAAAACTTAGATGAAAAAGAAATTCAGGATTAAACAGCACTTCAAAACACAGTGAGGACTTTGTTGCAGTATTTCAACAGCTTCCAACGGAAGATTTTACCGTGAAAGTAATTTCGAACTCGTGAAACTGCCTCACTAATGCATAGATTCTAACGGAAACCCATGTGAAATATGAACGAACAATTAGATACTCTATTTGCTGTGAAAATTTCAGACTTTTTTTAATTGATAGTTGAGCAGTAATTTGAGTCTGTACCTTATTTATCGTACAGTCCTCCATTACAGCTGGTACATTATTAATAAATATTTGAGTTTATAAGCTCAAAAATCTAGGCAGATTCATTCAGCTAAATTAAATAAATAAAATGGAGTTTGTAGAATATGGTTACATAATAAGAACGCGAAACTTTACTGTTGATAATATAGGCCTATTATTACTGCTGATGTTATCATAAGGATAGCTCCGACCAAAAAAAATTACATTTATCCAGTCACTTGCAATGCTTATTCTCAATAAACTTGCAGTGAATGAATGAATAATGCTCTTACCTTATAACCTCTAAGATTTTCCACAACACAAGGCAATAGTGCGTCTTTCCCAACAATAACTGTCACGTTTGGAATTGGTTCAGCAAACTTAGGTAACATAGCTTCTGTAATTAGAGAAAAAGAATCCGGTAAGTTACTGCAACTTCCCCCAACAATTTGTCAAAGAAGGAAATTCTAATCAATACTCCAAACTCCATTGAAATCACACAGAGATAATTGCATTTTCTACCAATATAAATATATTTACAAGGCTTACTGAGTTTCTTTATTCAATATAAATTAAAATTCTAATGTACAATTGATTTTGATACTACATTATTGCGTATAATATTAAATCAGCCAAATATCCTGTAAACGTTTGAAGTAAAATATAAAATATTAACTCATTTAAGTGGAAAAATTCATTTAAATGATAATCTTTTTAAAATTATTTAAACTGTTGAAAGATACTGTTTGAGTATCCAGAAAAAAATCAACTCTGACTGAGTTTGAAGACAGGGAAACTTGCTCTGAGACTTACAGTAAGAGAATCTCAGTCGGGGTTAACTTTTTTGGATGTATTTATATATTTTTGTATTGTAATGAATTATTTATTTCCTTATCATTGCTCTGATACAGTTTCATTTATAGTATTTAATATGATTTCAAAAGTTATTACTTATTTCCCCGCCTCATTAAATCATCCAATAAGCGCCAAATCTTTGAACCATATAAGCAAGAACCAAAGAAATCAAAACTCATATACGTTTCAAATTTCAATTACGTAATAAAACCTCCAAAGTAATTTGCTGCGTTTATGGCTGAATAATATTTACGGTGTTATCCTGGGAAAAGTTATTATTTTAATTATTTTCCCAAGAACTTCTCTCTGCAGTACTTTAAATATTACAGTATATGCTATCTCTATATATTTTACTTTTTCCATTATTGCAATTAAATAAATAAAAAAACATAGAGTAAATAGAAAAGAGCGAATTAAATTTAATAAGTCACTCTCTACTCTCAGCTGAACATCAGCACAACCGTTATTTAACTTGCTTTACGAAATAAATATATTCATTGTATTTACAGAGTGGCAGAATGCATGTACTGCTTAATGTAATTATGCGTTTTGACCTGATTTATTAAAAATACATATGTTATATAATTATGTATTATTACGTGAAATTTCAATTTAACTGCACATGACTTATATGGATTAGAACATTAATTTTAAATCTACTGTTTAAAATTACAATATCCTAATAATTAAAAAAAAATTATTATGACATGAAATTATTATGTCGTGGTGATTTCATACCAAGAAAAAATGTTTATACGTTTTTAAAACACTCATTATACTATATTTATCTTCCTATATATCAGACCTTTCAAATTACTATAACTGAAACAGAATGGATATAATATTATTACTGCAATGTGTACATGAATATTGTACTGTAGAATCGGCAATCCATTTTTCATTGTTAATATGTTAATTCATACAAAATGCAACTTAATAATAAATTTCCGTTTCCTCTTAATAGTAAATTCCTGTTCCGTTTTGAAGTACACGACTCCTTCATTATACCAAAACTAAAAGTCTCCACTTCATCCCCCATCAGCATGAACAATGAACAATACTATTTTAACATCTGACAAAAACTCTCTTCTTTCTAACCACTGCAAATTGCTGAGATATTTTGGGAGGTCAGTCGTCCAAGGAGAAGCGAAAATTGAGTTAATTAAAGAGCGTATTTCTGTGCTAATGCTGTTTCCATGAGGTTAAGAGAGAAACTCCAAAAAGGAAAACTCCATAATGCTAAAGTACCCTTCTCGGTTGTAGAGAAAGCAGAGAAACCGCATCGTCTTCTAAATGCAAACCACTGTATGACAGCTCAGACTGCCGACTCGCAACTACAATATGCAGATTAAGGCAGATATTATGACACATTGTGCCAAACCAGTCTTACCACATTTTTGAGAGAAATTGCTCACAACGGAAAACACAAATGGTTGCTTTTTTCTTCTTCAAATTTTAATTTATTGGGCAGTAAAGGGATCATTAAAAAAATATGACAATGTATTTGCTTTAAGTATTTGAAAATGATATGGTGCCGCTGATTCAGATGTTCTCTTATAATTTATGACAAATTTACAATGCTGAAACTATTGATTTATTATCAGTAAAAAATTCTTAATACAAAAACATGATTCTTCAAGTACAATATTTATATAAGGTGGTTTTCTCAAATTGTTCATTTTTCGTTATCTTACAGTACAGTAAAACAAGTAAACAACACCTTTAATGCATTATTAAAATACAAAGCAAATATTTTTGTTACTTTACATAACTATAAATTTAACAGCAACTTGATATTTAATGTCACGAACAACTCAACAATTGTAGATTTTTTAATGTTCAGCTTTCAGTCTCTTTGAAAACTTTAATATAAACCTATTATAAATACGTTATAAGAAGATTTGTGCTTTTGTGTTAAATATTTCCGCAATATCTTAGCATTATAAGGATTAGTTCAGGGGTTGGATACCACATTCTTTATTTGGAATAGTTCCCAGGTCGCACCAAAAATAGGAGCGTAATTTAAACTTTTCCAAGGAAGATTGAATGAGAATATTAAAAATGAAATTGCGTTGAAAAAAATGTAACTTAAAAAAAAGTTTTCGACCTATCTATCATCTCCCCTTTTTCTTACAACTTTATTTTACAAACCCTGAGAATATAATTACGAGCCAGTTATTGAGTATGGACTTCCTTGGAGTAACAACTGTTCAGCAGGGATACCAGCAATGGTGGCACAAAAAACTTTACCCCTGCTTGAAAATTTACAATTGGTCCTGATATACTGAAAATACCGATTTGAAATAAAAACCATCAGAAAGTACCTCCAATTGTATATCCACTTATATATAGTTTTATAATAAAATCTACAATAACAGATGCGATACAGCCTTTTTGCCACAACCTTACCTGAAAAAAGTTGTGCGCATGAATGAAATATATTGTGAATTGCTAAAATTTTGATTGTTTGAAAATATTTATGAAATCTGTCACCAAGAAATTGTGTATTACTCTTTAATACGTAAATAACTTATTACAAAAATTATTAAAATATCAAATATTGTCTGATAACTAGGCAAATCAAAGTTTAAACTGACTGTGCAAATTCCTAGAGCATGGGTAAACTGATTGGTAAAGGTAATCCAGGAATTTTTCAATAATAGTTACCTCATAGTATCTAGGATGATACAGTTTAATTATATTGGTTCTTCTCATTATAATCCTTCATGATATATCTGCTAAATATTTCAATCTAAAGGAAATGATGAAACAGTAAAAAAAAAGGAAATATGAGCTGTAGAAAATTTTTGCAACTTTTTCTATGCAAGGTTTTGGGGGAAAATCTGCAGCGAATTTGATATTGTAGATATCACCATAAAACTACATGTGGATGGATAGCAAATTGAATAAATTTTTCCATGGTGTATTTATTTCAAGTCTGTACCTTTAGTATATTAGCAGCAGCTGCAAGTTTTCAAGTAGGAGTAATTTTTTGGGGTTACCCTGTAATTCAGAAGAAATAATTTTCCACTTAGATCTAGCAAATTACTTTTTTTTCTTTATTTTTCTATAAGAATGTTTAATATTTCCAGGTATCCCAGCATGAACATATATCATTTTTCTTACAAGTTTATGATATTTTT
Organism: Campodea plusiochaeta; assembly: GCA_034698565.1. NCBI lineage: Eukaryota > Metazoa > Arthropoda > Diplura > Rhabdura > Campodeidae > Campodea > Campodea plusiochaeta. The sequence goes on along the minus strand of JAQIWE010002710.1, from coordinate 5,744 downwards.
GACGCAATATTCATGACAATTTTATGACAAAACTCAGCATTTTTACATATGTTGTGTAAATATTTTTCGTTCATTTCATATACTGCAGACAAAATAAGCCTAATCTATAATTATTACAATAAAACATTCCAAGAAATCAGGAACAACATTTCAGTTTTTACATATTGGAAGGGCAATATATATATAATTTAGTATATTGAATACAGGCGCTTGTCCAGAATTTCGAAAGGGGGGTATAGCGATGTGGAAGACCTTCTGTGGAACGCCACCATGGTTGTCGCGACGAATAAAATTTTTGAAAATTGTAATGAAAAAATCTGAATTTGAGACCATTTTTACTAATATTTTATAATATATCGGCTTTGGTTAAAAAGGAGCTGAGCGCAATGCTACTCTCGAGCCGTGCGTCTGCATCCCCCATACGTATGCCGGTTTGGTGCCGTAAGATACAGGGTCTCCTTTACCTTTCACAAGGTTTTTCCTTAACAAGATATTCAATTATCATCTTGCTGTTGTGTACGCATTATTCGGCATTATCTAATTACAGTATGTAAGATTTCATATAACTACATATAATAATATTAAATGCTATCAATGTTTTTATATATCTATATTTTCCTCTTAGTGTATGTATGATATCAATGTTTTTATGTATCTATATTTTTCTCTTGTACTGTTTTTTATAATTATTTTCAATCCTGTTATTGAACAAATGTATGTTCGTTGGAATTGGTTAAATAAATAAACGTAATTTGTATTACAGTGTATTAACAAAATATTTTGTTGCATAAAGTAGGCAAGTAAAGAATCGTATCTCATAACAACATGGCTGAATATCGTTAAAGTTTGTAAACCCCTGTGAATCCAGCAATAAATAACATTTACATAGTGAACATTTCAAACAAATAAATCAAAATGGAAAACCGAGTTCTTTTGAATCTAGTCTATCTGTATATGTTGATCCCAAAGAACCATATAACAGCGGATTAAATTATGTAGAGTACTCTTGCTATACTAAACATAGAAAACATTATACTGTAGGATTATTCTCAGTGATTTGCAAAAAATTGAATTAATTTAAAAATTCTGTAGTAATTGTTGTAATTAGAGTGGAAAAGACTGTGAAATAGTGGAACAATTAGATGTGATGGATAACTACATGGAAATCGTTTCTTTCCCCTCATCAATAAAAGTAGTTGAATAGAATATATGATCACCATTGGGGGATAGAGTTCGGACGGGAAAATAGAACTATTTATGGGGTCAGTGCTCTATGAAAAACAGAGTTCACAGTAGATTTAAAGCAAAACTCTATTTGTGTTGAAAATATTTTAAGCAGAAATAGGACAATGATGGAGATATAACATATAGTGAAATTATTATTACGCCTATTGTGTTTCTATAACGAGAAATCAACTCTGAATATCATGAATTCATAATTACTTCAATATTTTTATTTTAAGAAATAGTAATTTTGGTTATATGTTTGTTTGACTTTGATAATGAGAGTTATGTTTTTATAGTCTGTTGTCCGTTTTTTTTAAATACTACAAGCTACATGATTTTTATAGTCTGCCGTTTGACATTTACACTCATTAGAATAATATTGTTAGTTGCAACAAGATTAAGAAATGAAAAAGAGAAAGGAACGTAAATGTATGAAACTCCAGTTCCGTAATTTCCATTACTGCTGATTGGTATTAAAATTAATAAAAAATAATCCTTTCTTTTACACGTTATATTTATATACAAGAAAGTGTAAAAGTAACGACTCTTCTAAATAATGATATGTCAGTTACAATGGTGCTACAATAATACTGTAGGTACGGCAACCGAAATAGAGTTCAATATAATAGGCCAATTCTACATCTCATGCACTGAAAACCTCCACTTTCGTGACGACGGGAAAGTCTATCATTTAGTAGTCTACCTTTTAACAGTAGCACCATTTAAGAGATAAACTGTTCATGTAGCTATAAGTTATAAAGTCAATTTCCTGCTAAGAACCTTTTATATTTCCCTCCTTTGCGGTGACCTTTTCTTGAGAAGCATGGTGTTCTCTGCAGGATTTGAGCACTTCATCTCCTTCCATACAAAGGAGGGCTATTTATCACTTGCAAAACAAACACAAATTCTCGCAAACTTAGGACAATATCCTTGGGAAGAACTTTTCCACCATAATGTACATATTGACACAGAAGGAGAATGTCTTCTGTGCGTGTTTCTGTACAAGGAGACATCAAGTGCATTAATATAAATGATGGACCAGCAAGCAGTAGTGGAAGGTACTCTAGGTATGGTTGTGAAATCATCTGAGTAGAAGACCACAGTATAGTTCCTATGAGACAGACATTGTTTATAGCAAAACTAAACTGTTGCCAACTTCAGATTATTATGAAGAGATATTCTGTTGTGCTCATGAATGTTGAGACTACAGTATAGGGATACATGCAATTACGTCATTTGCAGGCGACAGTAAGAATTATAGTTAACCCTTTATATTTTTGGTACATGAATTCGCAGTGACTATTCAACACCTTCCTGAAAATGTTCACTTGAACTAGTAACAAAAAGCTACATATACTTAGTGGCTCTTATATAAAAAAAGAGTTATTTAAAAGACATTTGACATCAGCAAATAACAGACAAGTAAAGACTCTCAGAACTTGCAGTAAATATTAGGATGTGTAAAGATTATAACCGAATACATGACCCGTCCAGGCGCATAGTAAGTCATATTTTTTAAATTTCAGGTTTATTGCATTTTAGTGTGTCTTTCGGCCTTCTGCATCTTGTGTATAATGGTCTAAGCCTTCTGTTAAGTTTTCTGCTTTATACACCTTCTGGTATATACTTAGAGCCTTAGACCTTTCTGGTATTTGATTATACCTTCTGGTACAGGTCCATTTGGTTATATAATAGAATGCATAAGCATCCATTATAATAAAATACAAGTAATAGTATATTAATTACATGTACCCGGTTCCACTGATATTACCTCTTTTAAAACAATCATACTCCTTAAGTATAATGAATATTGTACAGTATATTCAGAACAGAAGTAGCACAGATCAAATTTTTCTCCATGAGTCTCACAAATAAATCTGGATCAAATTATGGTTCAAGTGAAGAAGTATTAGAAAAGAAACATTTACATTAATCAAACGAAAAAAAGTTAATGATGTTTTACTTATAGGGATTTAAAAACCACATAGTTATATAGTTTTACAGTAGTACAATAACTGTACCGTTATTACTAGTTATTATAAAGTAATTATTATATTAGTTATTATAAAATAATACAATAACTACACCGTTATAATTATAATAACTAGAAAAATATTATCCAAAACTACTTTTCATTGACAAGAAAACTGCTTGCCTTTTTCTTCTTCTTTTTTAAAAAGTAAGCTGCCATATTATGTCTTCCGAAAATTCATAGTTGAGAGAAAAAACTCGAATATAAGAGAGTGGGCTGATAATTTTTACGGTAGGGCAATGAACTTGGTGTCATTTTGTAGGTACACGTTTCTGGCAATTACGGTTTTAGGGAAAAAAAGTGCGCCTACAAAATGATACTTTAGCACCAGGAATTAAAAAGTTATAAGCTTGGAGGCACTACTTTCAGCCCATGTATTATTTCAGAAACATATTCTGAGAATATAATTATGAATTTATCATTCAAAAACAACTAATTCACTTGTAAACTTGGTTATATTAAATCTTCGTTGTCACCTAACATATTGCGAAGAGTATTGAGAAGTGGAATAAAAGTGCTTCCTGCGGCGAAAGCAGCAATTCAACAGAGCAATGACGTCGTTCCCATTGCCGCTCTGAACAATTCTGCATTTCACGGGTGTAGTACATAATGCGTCCATGTTGTTTTGACACATTGCCAGGAGAGTGGGTACGGAGCATCAGTAAGCGCAGTGGGGGGTGTATTGAGAAGTCCTTGCCAACGAACGAAAAAGAAGAATTACTTTTGGCAACAGATCCTCGTCACTTTATTTACGGGAATAATTTCAGCGGCGACGAACAAATACTTTAACAGAATTGGTTTTGGAGATTCAGTGTACAGCAGAACGTTGCTCTCTATAAATGAATAAAATTTCAGTGAAGTACCTAGATTCAAGTAACGCAGAAAAATCAGGAAGGTCAAAGACCTAGATAGCAAAAAATCATTGTCTTTATAAATTTATCTTTGCAGTTAACTTCGCAAACACTCTACTTAGAACTGCTTCTAATACACAAATTTAAAGTTATTTCAAATCCAAATCTGACACATTCTTACACATAGTTCCTTACGTACAAATTATTCATACAACCTCAATAATTTACATGATAGGAAGCTGAAAGCAGATTATAATTGAATTACAGTTTTCGTTATGCTATTTCATTCAATAAAAAAATTCACTGAAAAATTTGTATACATTTTTCACTCATCTTTAGAACCCACTTTGAGCTCCACAGATACCTCTAAGTTTTCTTCAGTAGTAGTGCAAAATTGGCAGTTAGATTATCATCAGACTTATGTTTTAACCTTCAAGTACATATAGTAGATTGAATCTCAGTGTATTCTATTTAAAATAACTCTCAGCACTAAATGGCCATTTCACTTCCCACAATCCCTTTCCTCTTTTAAATGAAAGCTGTCTTTCCTTCTAGCTCTTAATCCATTACTCACGTATTATTTCGCTGCCGAGAGAGAATATTCGTTTCATCAGTTGCCGCATAATGACAAACGAAGCACAATTTTTCCTTCTTTTTCTTCCATGATTTATGAAGCGGGAGTCCTCTGTCGCACGTCACATAGACCATTAGTTGCAATCTATCATCAGCTGTACTCAAAATATGCTACCAATACTGACCAATGTACCTTTCTCACTTCAATCTGAGAGGAATGTTAGTACCGCTAATGAAATACCAAACTGTACATACTTAACGCTTCAGTGTTAGAGGCATTCCATTCTTATATGTTACAAACCGTGACAAGCACAGCATTGGTTTTCCTGAGACAGGATTGATATTGAGTAAATAATAGCAACCTAAAATTTTTAATATTTGAATAGGTAAAATTAATAAGAGATCACATGAAATATCATTTTTTTAATATTAAGTCCACCATTGATCGAACATTATTATCTTGCGAATTATTTGGAGCTTTGACTATTTAAAAGGGAGATATTCTTATTTTAATGTAATAAAAAAAAATATGAATGGATAGCAAAATATTTTTTGAATTTCTTAAAAATATTTGAAAACATAACAGAAGTATTAGAAAAGAATGCATACCAGATATTTGTATAATGACATAGATTTATGGAGCTCTTTAACATATTACAATCATTACATCAGTTACACAATGCATGTTTGGCAGGGTTGGCAAAACATCTCCCCGTGTCGAGCTATTGAAATCAACCAGGTGGGTTTTTTAAACCAAAAAACATTTTGCCGTGAAGTGGGTTTGGTGGATATGATTTTTGTGTTTTTATGGTTAAAATAAAGGTATAAAAATTAATTTAATTTTTGATATATTTTATGATCATTATTTTATATGATGCAGTGCTATATTTAGATATGAATTACTAAGACATTTGCAGTAGCGGATGGAGGTCATCTGGTGCCCGGAGCAGAAAGTATATTTTGTGCCCTCGTATTAATAATAATAATAATCCTTTATTTGTATCAAACGGGGGTTGCCCTCCCTATTACATGATACAAGAATATTAGTAAACATAGTAAAA
>JAQIWE010002709.1:0-12780 GCA_034698565.1 Campodea plusiochaeta | reverse complement strand
AAATATTTTATTGTAATTAATTTGATATTATTATTCTGTGGCATCTGTCAATTTACTATATGTAAACAGAGTATGTAAATAAACATATATATCATCACCAACTCAGTTATACTGACTCCTACTATAAAGCATAAAAACCTTCATATTGTCCCTACTAAATCGCTCCGTAGTTAAATTCCTGTGAAACATCCTCCTACCATATCTAGACTTCCGTGCAGAAGTACTCCATTTGACTTCCTTTTCTTTGGTTAGAATATATTATTTGAGTAAGTATAGACTGTGAGAGAGTAAAGCCCACACACACATATGTACCAAACAGTTAATTAATTTTGTAATGATACTTCCTCCCTCTCTCTCTCTCTCTACTATACACATTCAACAGTTTCAACATGAACTTTCACAAGAATGAATAACAAAGAATATTCAAAGTTTGAAAGTCTCACAAAACTAGAATATTTTAAGATTATTGTAGATTCAAATATTTGATTTTGAGAAAGTGGGGACAGTACAAAATTTGGGAGCGAGTTACTCGAGTTTGTAATTTAAATGAAGAGCAAGATATACGTAACATTGTTTTGTTTGAAAATAAGTCTCATGCTTCGTAAGCACCTTATACTCTTCCTTAAAAGTATTAAAAAAATCTCATTTTCAATATAATAGTAATGATGATGTGTTTATTTTCATGCATGTAGGTCAATTGGCTTGTTATGCATTATTTACAAGCACTTTGTTTTCAATATGAATTAATGTGTAATATTTTCAGCAGTTTCAGAGCAATTCACACTCACAAATTATCAATGAATGTAAATAGGTTTTAATCGATGAGACTGGTTAATTCAAGTCAACTACAGGAAAACAGGAAGGAAGTTTAAATTAATTTCACTATCAAAAAAGTAAATTAGTAATATTAACTGAAAAAAATATAATACATTCTATATTTCCTCTTTTCATATATTCAGTACTTTGTCATTCAATTTTTTTTATAAATGTAGTAAACCTATTTAATGTTATATTATTATTTATTATTTCCATTATATGAGTACTATAGAAATACATAACATTATTAGTGACAGCACAAAATGAGAATTTTTGTTTTGTTTTATATGAATGAAAACAAACGAAATGTTTTATCTTGCACTTGACCTGTCCGTTCCAGCCACGTGTTACCAAATCCACGTAAAATGTACCCGCATATGTCATTTAACCATCCCTACTAACTGATATGACTGATCGGAAAGGGGGAGCCATTGTTTAGTGGGATTTTCACAAACTATAATACCTTCATATTCCACTAAAATTATGTTTTAAATTTTTTTGTAAAATAATAGAACAATTGAATGTAATTCAGACTGCTGTGGCAATCTCCAGATTTAAAAGAAATAAGTAAATTGTATAGTGAAATTGTGCAGGAAAATATTCTCTCATGACATATTCAATTAATGTGACAGACAAATTTTGAATGCTTAAAATTTACTATAGACGTATAGAGACAAGTAGAGTGGAAATATGTACCATATACTCCTTACCATGAGCTACAAAATGTCACATCTTTGTTTTATTTAAAATATTAAGAAATGCGAGGTTAGGTTATTTTTTTAATTTATACTGCAGATTTCTTTTCATACTTCAAATGTTTCTCAATTAGATTATTTCACTTAACATATGCGGTTTAATGCCTATATAGTATACAAATTTTGGCGTATAGCATAAGAATTATTTTAGTATTATTATCTTTTAAACATCGAATTAAAAATAGTATTTTATGGTTTGTAGAAACGTTAAGAGGGGTAATTAGTTTTTCTGTTTTGTTTTTGTAAGTAATTTGTGAAGGCGAAGTTTGTGATTAAGGCATTACTCCTTACTCGTTAACTTTGATTGATTGTACTTCAACATTTCAAACCGAAGTACTAAAATATTTTTGAGAGATCTATAACATTGTATCTACATTTTATCGAAGATTGCCAATCCCACTAGCCACTACCTAACTGTGGAGGATTATACAACATCCACTTCCAAATGCTTTATTCTGTAAACTTACAATAACTGATTGTTTTAAGTAACTCATAAGGAAAAATATATATCGTATAAAAACATTGGAGAATTCCTCTATAGTTAATAATGAGTTACATTTCTACACTACAGTATAGATGTAAAAATATATGGAAATTAGGTTACCAAAACTTTATTTGGAACAGTACATTTACTCTACTGCAATAATTTATTTCCACATTCGCTTTTATACTACACTCCATAAATGAAAATGCAAAACACAGCTCAGTGAACATTTCATTCTTGTGGTTTCATTTAAAAATATTTAAACAAGCTCCATTTAATTTAATTTGTAGAATGCCTGCAGATACTAAATACACAACATTCCTTTTGAAGCAAACAAACAAACAATAAAGAGCATGTTGTCTCCATCATGCTTGTAATATAGAGTGATGTGTAGTTGTGTTTTACTCATCTAAACATTAATTCAGCATTAGGAAGTCCTCGTGAAACATGTTTTATCATGCTGGTGGTTGCCATACAGTAAAAACATAAAAATTTGCTTCAAACCGTTTTGTTTGCCATTTCAATACGATTTCACGGTAGTAATACTTCGCTGTATACGCATGTATCAGAAGTAAAATTCCCACATATCGAGTACAACATAGTTTTAAAAAGGTATGGCAAGTATTTACTATGTTAGTCGTGTATTTCATGGTATACATTCTATTGTGTTATTTGAAAGAGGAATTCTCTTGTTCGCAAAATTATATTCAGTGATCTTTTGCGTGTATGAGACCATATGGCCGAGAATGATATATTACGATTATTATTTTTCCTCACTTTTGTACTTTCATACCATTACTGGAGGTAGAATTTTTTTATGCAGTTTCAGATATTAATTCTTTACTTTTAGGTTGGTCAAATTAGATTAGAAATTAATGATTATTGTCAGAATTTGAAGTACATTTTGACAGTGCAACATCTGGCGTTAACGCCTGAGTATACAGTTGTTATTCTAAAGAAAATTATATGATTGTTTCGATTTTTTTATGTTGATTAATGTTGTATTTATTTTACTATTCTATGTGCGTCTGCGAGACTTTATATATAGGTTATTAGCGGCGTTCCACAAATATGTAGAGTTGTGAATTAAGGGCATTTACATATTTTTTATACAGTAAAACTTTAGGATACTCTGCTGTTGTTATATATTATACTAAAATTACTTTAGAAAGAATAACGTGAGCCAAACATATTACAATAATATTGATTAACAAATCACCAAAAAATTTCCTTATACACTTACAGTGTTCAAGTCAAACGTTTCGATTTTAAATAAAACTTTACGCACACTTTATTTCTGTCACCGAGGGTGCTAATGCAAAAATATCTTCATAAAGTTTTAAACAAACGGAGGAGACGAATAATTCAATAACCGGATGAAAAGTAACCCTTTAACCTCTACATATAACAAGGAATAGCAAATATTAATTACTAAGGGAATGAAAAATGTAATAAGGATGATATACTTTTCCAATAAATATCCCCATAAACCGTAGGATGGTTTTGTTTCTACTTTAATAAAAGATTTCCTCTCCTCCCTACCTCCTCCTCTCCGTATAATTTCATATCTTCTTCCTATTCAATTTATTTGCACCCTTTTAAAACGTTATAGTCCCTCATATTTTGGAATAGTTGATATACACAGAGACATAGAATACAAGCAAAATGCACAATAGATGTCAAAAGAGGGGGGGGGTTGAATCCGAAGTGGGGAGGTCTACTGTGAAGGAGAGAGACTACCACAAGACATAATACCTATTGTAGTAGTTCAGGAGGTTAGAAAATAGTGTGAGAAAGATAAACAAATGTGAACATGGTGGTTAATAGCATTCAACCAATAGGAGAAGAGAATAAGATGGATGGAAATTGGTAGGGGAATTTCATCCATATTACAATAATACAATGATACGTGGGCAGATTTATAATATGTATACAGGTAATAATGGATGTTAAACATTCGGTATTATATATGTTGGATTTTAAAATTTACAATTATTACTAATAATTATTTACTTAGTGTCTGTGAAACACAGCTGCAGATATTTTTACTAAATTAATAACCACAAAATATTTATTACATTCTCAAGTAACTGAATTACAGATATACCCTCTTAGTATGAGTTTTCTAACACAATATTCCATGTAAACTCTTCATGACATACGACTTTTAATTAATCCTGTTTCCTTATCCACTTTTAATACAAAACTTTCACACGACCATAATACAAAACTATTCAACAATTTCAATTGTTGGTTCAAGTACCTTCGTCGTGGACGTTTTAAATGTTTCCGTTCCACTTTCGTCTCTTTCTTTTTTGAATGTTTTTGTTGCTTAGTTACGCCACGATCTCTCTCTCTCTCTCCTTCCATGGTTGTAATTATCCTTGTGAGTTGAAGTGGTTTGTATCTGGCTGGCCTAATTGTGTTGTCGAAATCGCCTTGCCCACCCTAACCTCTCATACCCCCCCCCCCCCCGCCGCCTCTAAACACAACCGCTCCAAGAACACACAAAAAAGGAGAAGATAAAAAGCACTTGAAGGAAAATAGGAAGTGCTAAAAACTTTCAAAGTATATGGCAGTGTATTGTTGAAAGCTTTTGCTAAAAAAGTAAAGTTTTCACCAAGATGTAAGCTGCTTTAGGAAATTACATCATGCTTTCCACTATTATTGGAAGGATTCGAAATAATCTAGAGTTTATTGAAAAGGTGCAAAAGTTCATGACTTGTGGCTTGAAAGAGGTGAATAGGTGAGGAAAAGTTTATCTTTCTTCAGTCCATCAAATGATGCTGTAGTAATGATTATCGTCTGGAGACTAAACGGTTTCGCAGTGACAGGTTTTTTTCTTTCACCAAAATAGTTTTTAAACTTTCTATACATAAAAGATTACGCTTCTGCTATTACACGTAAGGTGGATAAAATAAGTTCTTTTTAGAGAATTAACACTACAGATTGTAAATATCCAATTAAATATTCTTGTGACTTTCTTTTTCAAAGTTTAATTACGTCATACAATCGGAATATTCTGATTGTAAGGAAAATATAAACTCTTACTCTTTTTGATCTTGTGGAAATGAAGAACGGCACGTATAATCTGATGAATGATGAGTTCTTTTTATAATGTCTGTGTTCATTAAGTTCGCGTGACTGAACATACAACTGATGAACATATTTTGCAATTTCCTGCTTTAAATATTGTTGAATGATGACAGTAATTTCAATCTCTCTTATAGCAATGCTAATAAGATAGAAACTTTGTTATACGATACTAAGAGAATCGATTTAGAAAAAATTGTATTTATTCTTGTCAGAAAATTACGAAATAAATATTTACTCATTTTTAACAGTAAAAACTTCTTGTGCCATTTACTGATGTAAAACATTCGACGATATTGCTATTAATATATAACAGAAAACGTTTCCCCTTCGTTTCTACTTGAGCCGATCAACACTTCTTTCTTCTGTCTGAAAAATGTTTCCAATTGAGTGGTTTGGATTTAGGTCTAGAAAGAGGAAGATGTGGAACTATTTAAGTAAAAGGAATTGGCTTTAGAAGGATTTCAAGTGAAACAACTTCCCTTAAGTGCCAATATTTATACTCTACATCTATATACTCATATTTCCATACATAATTTTTCTACTTCGTTTAATTTTATATAGTAGATATCGTTTCTTACATTGTGTTATATGGTCAAGTCTAAGTGGATCTCATTCTTATTTTATATATATTATGAAGGAAGACTACGTAACATATAAGATGTGGAAGCTCATTATCAATGTCGAAAGTTTAATAACAATTGCTTTTTTAAATAAAATTTAAGCTTCCATGACGTTAAGATGGACAGTTGTGTAGATCCATAATGTTTTGAGTATTGGAGTGCCGTTGTGGCAATGTGACAGTTCACATTTAAAACCATAACAACTTAAAGGGAACGCATAAATCATAACCATTTTTTTCTTCTCAGGGTCATAATAATGAAGATGGTTTTAATCATGAACGTGTAAAAAGTTGATTTGGTAATCAGAAAAGGTCTACAGTCGTTTTCCTGAACCCTATATGGAAGGTCAACACAAAGCTTCATTTCCTTTCATGGAGTACCTAATTAAACTCGTGGCATGCTCACTAATTTGCAAACAAAACACATTATTAATTTATGAAAACACTAATTTTGACCGCCAGAATGTCAATAACACCAATACTATAGGTTTCGTTTGAAAAGCTCACAAAATATAGATGCGTATTGGAGAGTAACAATTATGAATTCTATCACCACATCACGGATAATAATAATTCATTCGGCGTCCCCCAGCTAACGTCCATTTCATTCTACTACATACAAACCAAAGCAATTTTGAATTGGAAGTATGTTAATTAATGCCCATCATAATTACATAACCACTATGATTAACCTCCAACAAGGGGGGGGGGGTTGGTCCTGAAATTGCATTGGAACTACGAGAACAAGACGATAGACAGACCAACAACAAAACCTCAATGGTATGGATAAATTGAAACAATCAATTCGATGTAAACTTCCAAAACAATCATGACAATCATTTGGGATATTTTCCTCTCTTTTATTTTGTCATTCATATCCAATCTGTTTCGTTTGGGCAGAGCGAAGTACATGTAGTCAGGTAACAGTACTATAGGTAAACTTTTGTACCGGTATACCGAGAGAAATTGCATTCATTAAATATAATGATGAGAACTTATTTTTGTGTGTAATTTGAGAAAATAATTGGGTTTAAAGGGTAATGAAGGCTACATGGTATCTTTTCACTATATAGGTAAATGATTTCCTTTTTTAATTTTCACATCAAAATTAAATAAGGTTACATTTTCTTTTCATTCTGGTAATGTATAAATATATCAAAATTAAGGAGTTATAAATTTGTCAGGGAAACCTAAGTATCACAATGTCTTTTTTGATAAATTTACTTCAAAAGTACAGTATACGTAGTTTTGGAACTTTACAATTACATTAAGAATGGAATGCCTAGTCTAAAATAAAGTACTGTGGGTCATCACAGTACAGTATTGTGTCGGATATAATATAGTGAAGGTTAAAAATTCTTCTAGTAAAAAACGGCACAAAAATATTGCAAGAACAAAATAATAATAAATTGAATGAAACACACTAACTGGAAATATAATTATGTTTAAAAATCACAAACCATCAAAAAACGTACATACTATAATAAAATTCCAAAAACCGCAAGTTGGTGTAACATACGCGTGTTTTAAGGAACTTCCTTTGCCTGAAAGAGACAAGTGTAGTTAGTAGGTGATTAGTAGTTGTAGATGGTTGAAAAGTTAGTATCTTCCTCATCTGTATTTGATCTAATCGATTCTTAACTCTTTCTCAATTCATTCTGACGACATTAACATCGATACTTGTTGAACCAATACACAGATGGTACTTCTTATATAGTTAAGGATTGTTAAAAGAGAATATGCGCTTGAAACAATTTTTATTCGCTTTTGAGGAGTGACGTTTAAGAATATGTCAAATATGGATAACCATACTCGTTCAACTTATTTATTGTTGATTATATTTTGGTACGATAGAGTTGCATGCTATGTAAAAAGTATGTATTACAAATGAATAAAGTATGGTATTTTAAAAATATTATGCTGAAGAACAGGGATACAATAAGCAACAAGGATACAATAAACAACAAGCAGGGATACAAGTGTATTTTCCATGAAATTGAGATAAGAGTATGAATAAAATCAATTTACAATTAGAAAATCAAAAATAAACATAAAAATTAAATTTATGTTATAGTATGCAACATAACCATTTATTGCAGATGTACTGGAAAAACTTTTTGTTATTTAGTCATAAGTATAGTGTTTTTAACTCTTATGAGCACAAGTCGATTAACTCTTCAAAATTGTTTTGACAGTAAACCCACTGTTGTCCACTTGCTTGCGTAGTTTTAATTCTCTACTTTCTATACAAATCGCAAGAAAGTCCAAGAATTTAAGCAGACTAACAAGAGATTATCAGTTGGCGGTTGACAGAAACACCCTTGGTGGGTTACATGTATCCTATTGTTTATATTTGTTATTACATCTCATATTAACACATCAGCACTATATCTGAATTAAGGGACTTAATTTATAAGTTCTTTATATGCGTATCATTATTTTCAAAAAGATTTCGACTATGGAAATAATGTTGACCTACTACTACATAAGTAAAACAGAAATATAAAATATTACAGAACTCATTTCTGAGGAAAAAACATTACATCTTGAAGCCATTAACCTATATGCATCATATGATACACCATTATCCTACTCTTGTACATTACCTCGTTAGAAATAATAAGCCTTACCTTAACAATGAAAAATAATCTCTATATTTTTTTATTTGCTCTGGTATACTCCTTTCTAATGACTAAGATGTTTATACCCATCAAGTTTGTACTGAAGATGCCTTTAACCACACAATAACTTCAAACATACATCTCATATATATGAAAACACAACCAAACATTTATATTTTTCATCCTCTTTTTTTTCTTACTCGTTATTTCTGCATTATCAGGGTTTTCTTTACCGTAATGAGGAAAAATACGAAAGGCAATTTTACGCATGAAACAGTTTGGAACACGCTTCTATACAAGGAAATGAGGAACAGAAAATGTTACTATATAGAAAAAAAAGAATAACCCCTCAGAAGTAAACCCCCAGGATGCTTGGTTTGTCAGTATTCCACAAACTCATTTTTCTATATTTTTCTCTTCACTTTTTCTACTATTTTCGTACTCTTCCTCCTTCACTTCTCATTTAATGTTCAAGTACTTTGGAAATATACAATTGAATTGTATAAAATGTGACAGCCAAAGTAGTGGAAAAAAGGAAAGAAGCTTCTTTAGTAGTATGGGAAAGAAGGTAAAACGATTTGCTTCAAAACAAAAAGAAAATGGAGAAGAAGAAGAATCAAACTTCAAATAGAAAGGCATAAAAGGTATTTGCTTATTTCAAACAATCATGCATGGTGGAATATACAAACAAAATATTGGTCATGTGGTTGCTGTATTTCGTATTGCCTGAGGAAGCTGTAAAAAAGTTACTGGTTGAAATATTGGAGTTTTTGTTGTAATATGTATAGTTGAGGAGATGTTATTGAGCGATTGTCATGTTAGGTTATGTAATATAGTTAAATCATTCAGAACTATAAATTAAATAAACACATTCAATTCAAGGGTTTCAATATTTTTTCTAGTGTGATTGATTAAATAAAACTAATGCAAAGAGCTTATGTTATGTTTGCTTTTATACATAACGTAGTTAAATCACTTTATTTTCAACAAAAACATTTTTCTTTCAGGTGGACTGTATTCTAAAGTCAGTAATGAAATTGGTTCATTGTCCAAAATGGTGAATGATTACGAAAAAATACGTTCGCGTTACTATTGATCTATTGTACTTTTTACCTAAAAAAACAAAATTTTAAATTTACTGTTTTTGACTTTTTTTTTATTATTTTAGGCTGATTCTGTTTTTTGCTAATAATCCTCATGTACGTCACTGGAAAGAGACATGAATGTTCATCTGGTATTTATTTGTCTTAATTCCAATGCTACCGCTATTGTGGCATTTCCTATCATCTGATGTTCAGCTGATGTACATCGACATTATATTATACCGTAAATCTCGCTCCTGGTCTTCAAATCACCTAATTTAAAGAGTGATTATCCTTTGATTTTGTTTATTTGCAACATTGTGGACTATTTTACGCATCGTATAAGCGTCGAAAAGGCATCCAGCATACCACGATACAGCTATTGGGACATTTCCAGTCATCCGATATACATCAGAAATCCAACATTTTGATTTGGTCACTCTGTACAGTGACAAAATTTATGAACGAATTTTCTAACCGCACGCGGTGAAATAAATAATTAAAAAAAATTACAATGTTGAACAAATTTCAGAGTGTTTTCATTCAGCATTTGTATATAGTACATTTTAGTAATACAATAATTGAATGGTAAGAAAATAGATGTCTCATTGTTTAATTCAAGAGAGTAAATTCAAATGAGTAAAATTGTTGTAAAATGTATTATTTTATCTTCTTGAAAAGTGTTAAATAATTTATTGCCGTTTTAATAATGTTCTTCAGATGATAAGCATCTGTTGAAATGGTTTTCATTGTATAAGGTCATTAGCATTAAAGACGTTAGCATCGATTATTTGCATTGTATTTCAACAGAGTATTAGTACGTTTCACATTAGTTGAAGAAAGTTGATGTCATGAAAAAAACATTTTTATCAAATATTTCGTGAGGTTTTTTTATTTGCGGATAAATGATATAATTTCAGATAAAAGGTTTTTCGACAGTGCTTCATTTTACATACGTTGTACATATATATGAGAAGACCTTTTTTAATTGATGTAAATTTAAACCGTTATGCTATATGGCATGAGAAAGCTACATAAAAATACGTATTAATGTTTGAAGCTTTTAGGATCGTATTTTTCCTTGTAATACATAATTGCATATTGTTCACAATAAAGTGTCATTATATGATAAACTGTAGTACCCTACATAGTTACATCACCACCTGTGTTATTTTATGACGTTTCAATAAATATAACCTTTGAAATAAAATAGTTATACTCTTTGAAATATGAATTATAGTTTTGTTTTTATTCCTGTAAATGAAACTGTTTAATTTAATTTCATCGCTATCGGACATTTTATGGAATATTCAATATTGGTCTACAATGTATAATGACAAATGCAAATCACATATCCTCATATAAATAAATTAATATTCTAGTTTAATGCAAATACAAACATAATGTAAAAACAGTAAATTAAAATAAACAGCATAAAATCATATTAATTATGTTTTAATGTATATAGTTTTACTCTAGCAAGTAATTTTGTGTGAAAGTTATTTAAACATGAAATATACATTAAATGATATACTCTCAATTTCAAAATATATTTTATTCATTCACTTCTAGTATAACTTACATTCATTTAAATATGAATATTATGAATGAAATATACTGTAATATAACAAGATATGAACTATAGTGTAAAATATTCTACACCACTAGATGAGATTAAAAACTGTAAGCATTATACCATATAACCTTTTCACAACCTTATCAGATTTCAAGCACTTTGGTAGGTAGTCTATTCCTACCTTATCTGTCTTTGATATCAGATGAAAACGTACTTTTGAAAACAGTCTACCCTTTAAAACACCTCATTTCGCTCAGCAGGTACTTATCTCAAGTTCAAATTCTTAAATTTCCCTCTTTTTGAAAACGGTATATCCTCTTTAGTTTTCTTTCAATTTTGTTTTGTTTTTGTTATCACTCTTGAACATAGTGAATCTCCAGAGCAAAGCAAACAAGTGGCACCTCCTACTTAAGTGAACTAGTATAGCATTAGAAACGGTAGCGTTATGTAGAATATTTTCCAAGGAAATTTTAAAGTACCAAAAAGATCTCGATAATAGCACCATAAAACAGAAATATTAATGTTGTATTTTATCAGGCACTTAATAGTAGGTCTTCTTTATTTCTGATGAGTTTCTCGAAATGAAAGTTTAAAGGGGAAATAATGTATAACGCGAAATCTTGGGTTTAATGTTTTTTCACTTCAGAGAAGGAAATTTCTATGTCACTGCTTACTTTATACTGTTTTAATTTCAGTCAATTAGAAACCCCCCTATACTACAGAAACATTTGGATTCCCCTTTAAATTGGTATGTTGACTATAGAGTGCATCGCGAATGATAATGAAACAAGATGAAAGTGACATATATTTGCCATTTCAATCATAATAAATAAAGTAAACTTACTTCTGAAACTGAGTACAATATTTTCAATGAAATGAAGGCTTGAGATTTGCACAGAAAGGTTCATATTTTAGATATGCTATTAAAACCTTTAACTTTTGTCATTTGACATATAAAACAATTTGCTCATTAAATAAATAAAGATTTCGCATTAACCATCCCATAAAATAAATTGCATAAAAATATAACTTAGTTATAGGCATGGTACTTGCTTCCAGGATATAATTAAACAATTGCTGTTCAAAACTGAAAACGCTATGAATAGCTAATCAGTATTACATGGAAACAAGTGATTTGCTGATAATTTACGTACACAATAACTTCGCCTTCAGAATATTCTTGTTTAACTTCATACACAGTGCTGATTTTCAGTTGGAATAAAAAATATTAAAACAGCAGTACTTTTCTAACGACATTTTCCCATCAACTCTAATGATTTGCTAAATCGGTACTTCGTTTGAGTAAAATGTATTCTAAAACTGTTTGACTAACAAATAAATTATTCCCTGTTCCCCTCTACGTTGAGCTCAACTAATGTTTCTTTGACGAGAAATATCCAAATTAAAGCAAACAAAGGAATATTTCATTCTAAATCCTTTTGAGAGGGGAGGTAGGGAGGCAAAGATTTAATTTTCAATTTACAATGGCAGTAGAACCAACCTTTCTAATTTGAACCGTCTCTTGCTGTGACAAATGACAAGCCTACCATCCTCTTCGTTGGTAGAAAAACATAGTAAACCAATAATAGTGAGTTCCCCACAATAATGTTAAGGGAGGGAAGAGAAATGGAGTGGAATTAGCACCGTTTTCATGTCACAGAACGAGCTTTATTCTCTCCTGCCCTCTCTCCCCCCCTCTCCTCTCTCTCTCTCCTGGTGTATGGAGTTTTC
>JAQIWE010002708.1:0-12782 GCA_034698565.1 Campodea plusiochaeta | reverse complement strand
GCACAGACGGAGAACGGATTACATTTGAAAAGAAAAAAAGTTACAAATTTGCTGTGTAATACATTGTCGATATAACAAAGTGATAATTCTATTAGTATTTATTCGTTGAAATAAACGTGTTGGAAATGATCGAGGGTCTTGATGAGAAAGGATAATGTGTAGGAGAATTTATTTATACTGGGTTATTGTAATGAAAACATTATGTTAATGTTTTTTTTAAATATAAAAATAAATAAGATTAAAAATTTATTCATCTACTTTTTAATTTTAAACCTGTATTTTTTCCCAACAGCAGGGAGTACTGTTTTCCCACACACGTTTACAATTTCACTTTCTTTGTTCTCTTTTGTATTTGATATCTCATGAGACCGATACGCTGTGTTGGAAAATGATGCGCCCCGATGAAAAAATGTGCCTTTAACAATTATTATTTTCACAGAACTTCCATTATTTGCTTTATTAGTCAAGTAAAAATTCTAAAATTTCGAACATGGAGATCGTCAACTCATCTTATTTTGTAATATTAAACTCCTGTAATACTGTAGTAAACAAATATCTGTATAAACGTGGGTTTCGAACCACAACAGATATTCACAATAGTTGATGGGATGTTTTGGTAGAGGAACAATAACAGGTATGGGTTTTTGGGTTGTAAATAATTACCTATAGGTTCCCTCATCCATCAAAATCACATCATTACGTATAATCGCAGACCACCTGATAATAATTTTAAAGAAAAATTTTAAATTGAATTATTTTCATATATATTTGAGATTTGAAAAATAAATTTCTACGGTTTATTTTACATTTTGTTTGTCTTAATAGTGAATTGATTATTATTTCAATTATTTCGTAATTATGAGACTTAAATGTTGACCTAATACTTCTCACGTACTCAACGAATAACTTTTGATAACTCCTTAAAATAAAAATTAGAATAAATATGCAGTTATACATATTACATGTTATAGCCGTAGTATACATGTATATTATTCCACTATACGTGTGATAAAATCGTAATTTTTCGTTGGGAAGTTATTTTGATTCATCCGTTATATTTATATTGTGTTTAAAAGTCCAGCAGCAATTTCATACACGAACATTATTATTATTATTATTGCCAGTGCAAAAAATACGCAATTCTTTGTTGCAGTTCCCACACTTGTAGAATAGTAGAAATATTAGTTTAGTACCCTGCTTGATTTTCTTGTACATTAAATTAGTGGTGGTATTTAGGAAGGAAACAACCTCATAAGCCAAGTGACAGCATGAAAACTGCTTCTCATCTCTCTATTTTGTTCATCACTTTGAAGCACCATATTTAATTCTCGGAATAAAGCTTTGAAGAGCACATCCTCGTTATAATAAACACTATTTTCTTTTCTGCTCGGTGGTAACTATCTGCCAGCAGTGACAACCTAATTAGCAGCGTGGAAACGGTTGAGCGTTAATAATACACTTTTCTACTAGATGACTTGCTAATCTGCAAGAGTTGGGGGGAACATATCCATACATTTCTTTTTTGGGTAGTGCCAATCATTCTCCTGGAGTGTTTACGCTACCTGCACCAACAGACCAGGTGCAGCAAGAGAATTTTTACCCTCCCATTACATTGACAAAAAAGAGCTTTCATCATTGAATAAAAGGAGGGAAGCTTTCAACACCACATCACCAACCACCAACACTCAATTAATTTCAATTATATTTCAACTCATTCAATAACAGCAATACAGAAGGATGCTGGACAACTACAGATACATTTCATTACTTATTGATTTATTGACGATTTCTTTAATATAGCATGGAGTAATAAATACGAAATATTATATAATTTTGATGCATGTTATAATCTGAAGTTAAGAATGAAATAAGTAATCTTGAAGGAAAACATTACCCCCCCCCCCCCCAAATGTTATTTGCAAAAACTTATGGGATTTCCATAATCCCCCCTGAAAAAAGAACGAATTTAAAATAGGACATGTTACGAAAAATTATATTTTTCTGCACTGATCTGTGACTTTTCTGAAGTCAATTTTTGTTATCCATGCACTGTTTGATGCTACACGTAAAAATCAAAATTTGAATGAATCTTACTTATTTTATTATTCAAGTTATTATTTTTTCTATAAATATGAGTATTCGGTTGCTATAAGTTTCATAATTCGAATCTTGGGGTAGGGAGAGCTTTAAATAAGTTGGAATAATATTTATCAGTGATTCATTTTAAATAATAATATAATATTTTTAGAAATCTGATCGCCTATTTATTCTCATCACTCTTCCCACTTGACAACACGGGCTGTGCATCACATGTATAAGTTAGTTAAGAGAAATGATTACAGGTTGTACTTGAAATACATGACACTAATTTCTCTTCAAATAATTTTAGAGTGAAACAATCTCCATAATACACAAACCAATTATACTTTAAAACAAAATTTGCAATATTATATGATTTATAACGCGATAGATGTTGAGAGTTTATTAATAAATTTAGTATTAGCATTAATAATGAGCATTATAAGAGTGACAATTTTACTATGTTTCGTATTATATATTTTTATTAGCAAAATAGTTCTGGTAAATTTTGGTTTGAATGTCAAATCGTACAGTTTTACAATATATTCGAAATTAGTTACGCTGAAAGTTGCACTATAATTTCAGCATTATATTAGGATGATGTAAGTAATATTTGACGTAAATATTAGTTTTTTAAGTGTTTTTCTGTATCAGATAGAATTTGATCTTATCTTCTAATTTATGCAGGGATATAAAAACACCAATACATTTCAAAGGTGTTAGTGATTAGAAGTACATCAGCAGATCTAATTACCAATCTCATTGATCTAATTTCATTTTAATGATATATGTTTTCGGAAGTATTTCGAAGAGGTGCTGCTATATTTCATTATCTGAATTGTTAGATTTATCTGAAGCAGAAACTGCAAGATCTGATGTTGAAATGATGTATAATTTTCTTAATTAATCGTGTTGTATTTTTATGTTGATCTGAACGTGTGCCTACCTAAACAGAAATGTCTATCACGACAGCCCTGGAATAGTACTATAAGTATTACATTGTAATATGTAACCTTTGCCGTTTAGTAATGTTTCATTAGAACACTTGCTGAAGATCTGAACCAGTTTACAGGAGGCGATGAGAAAGTTTAGATTACAACATTACCTTCCTGCTTTCCAAAAAGCAATCTAACAAAATAATATACATCTGAAAGCGAATCTCTACTTTTTTGAAGCAAAACAATCTTCTTATGATGGTTCAACTCGCTTTTCATTTAGACGCTGTATAGCTTTGTATGTCATTGGAGTTATAGCAATAAGTTATTTTTAGTTCAATTTCATGTTACTATTGTTTTTCTAATATTGACATCCATTTTCTAAAGAAATTTCTTCATGGCTACTTTACGCAAACTGATTATGTTGGAGTTTTTGACAACTTTGTAGTTTTGTTTGTTAACTTATATTCAGTATTTTTAAAATAATGTATTTTTAACTTCAGTAAAAAATGAATTCATAACAATGAAATCTGAAAGTCCTGAAGATAAAACATACATATTTTCTTCCAAAGATCAGTAAACAAATTAGACTGGAAAATGTTTTAGAACACAAAACCCTTCTGATGCTGATGTAATTAGTAAAAGCAATTGAAACTTATTTTCCAAAAGCATTCTGTTACATTTTTATGTTATACTAAAAATACTAAATGGCAATTCGGAGGGGTGTCCCAAAAGTAATTGAAATTCTTCATATTTCAAAAAGTATTACTCTGATTCTAATGAAATTCGAACATATTATAAGAAATGTTATTACCTTTATTCAAATAAAATTTATCTTTATCGGAACATCTTTAGCAAATTGCCGGAACTTCAAGTAAATCTGTTTTGAAATCCTTTACAGTAGATTATTAATAACGTTTTTGTTTAGAACACGAGACCTCTCTCATTAGAAATTACACTCCATTTAAGTTTTTATTTTAAATATATATATAAAAAAAAAAATTCTGTCGTTTTATTGTTGTCTACAATCCAAACGAGATTTAAAAACAAATGGAAGCATGCATAATCTTGGAGGTTTAAAAAGTTAAGTTCACGAAAACGTTGATGTTGACTTGTATCAGATATATGTGCCCAAATTTACGCCAGTTTTCTGAAGAAAGATACAATCGAATTCTAGTACAGCAATCAAACCACACGCAAAAGTTCAATCTGGTGAGTATGTAAAGTCCAGAAATTTTATACTCCCTCATCCAACGTATACTCTGTACTGGGGATTAGCTCCGTCAAATTTTTGTCTATTTGGAGATTTATAAATGAACTTTATTTTCGACATGAGATGATCTCACTTCTTGAACAAAAACTTTGTTAAGAATCTATTGTAAAGGGTTTCAAAACAGCGTTACGTAAAGTTTCAGCATTCTGTCAACAATGTATGGATTAGGCTGAATTTTTATATGTATAAAGGTAACAACATTTGATATAACATATTTAAATTTCATTAGCATCGCCAGTAATACTGTTTGGGATGGAAGAATTCCAATTCCTCTCAGTGATATTTTTTTTCATACAAAAAAAGTCTATGATAGTGATTTTACCTAATTTGAAACTTCTAAAGTAATACTGAATATTATATTATTATCCTTTAACGAACAAATATGAACAAACATGCCCCAGCAGTGTATATATGCGAATATTAAATTAACTCGAGCATTGAATAAAGTAACTGTGAATCTTGTCTACAGTGCATTTATTTGGTAAGCAACAGAGACTGCAAGTGACAAAGAGAAGGGCTGACCAGGCATCATCATCATGGAGAGAGAAAGAGAGAGATGTAGTACGAGAGAGAATTCCTGCTGTGGTCGTGTAGAGTGTTAAGGAAGGAAAGGCCTTCATGAATTGATTGGTCCTGTTATCACCTCTCTGCATGGAACGACAACTTCACAAATTGCTTCTGACAATCCAATGTGACAATTCCATGCGAACTCACAGACAACCAATCTACACACAATAAACATACGCTACAGGAGGTTTACACTTTGTTTTCTTCACAAACTTATACATTACGTTACCACACATGTGAATGCTAAAGAGAATTATTTTGATGCTTCAAACAGTGGCGTATACTTTCAATGTAGTTCACTCATGATGGTGGTGTAAAGTTGGTGTTAGATATTCTGCTTCAGATTGAGTGTGTGGTACTTTTCACAGTTCCTTTATAAATCTTTACATAGATTGGAGAAAGAAAACAAACATCATAACCGTTTGTGTCAAAATAAATACAAAATTCGTCTCATACAAAATAATTATATGAATATTTTCTAATTTTTGTTCACTTTCCTTTATCTTCCATGAGTATGTAAAGACATCCAACGTTATGTTAGTCGTTGTTTTCAATACAAAACCATACATTTCAAATTGCCATGGTTTATTTGCAAGCATTTCTTTTTTTAATGAAAAGTAAATTTCATTAAGAAGGCGATTTTTTTTCGTGCTGATCATAAAACCCTATTAATTTCCCTTTTAACCTAGCTTTCATGCGAATCAATAAGAGTGTTCAAAACGAAGGGAGGGGGGTTTGTGTTTGTACGTGACATTTTTATACATCTAATTCTGAGTACTGAGAAGCGTTGCTACTTGTTATATAACAAGAATAAAATGTAACAGTCCTCCCTGAATAATAACAGAAGTTACAAATGACTGTGCAATATACTAATTTTATAACCTTTAAAAATGCAGAATTATTGACGAACACTCTTTTATAATGATCAGTTCATTATTATCTAACCTGAATTCTGTCTTCTGGAAGGTCTGTTTTGAGTGAAAGCATTTCCCTGGCATAAACATCTGGATAATGAGCTTCTTTGAATGCTTTTTCCAATTCTTCCAATTGGTAACTAGTGAAAATAGTTCTGAAACAAAATAAAATATTTTTTAATTGTAATGTAGAAAGAAGCATAAGAATTCAGAGAGATCATACGAACTCTTATCATGTTCATGTATCATGTCAAGGTATTAAAAAAAAGGTGGAAAATAAGCCAGAAAATTTTTATGTACCATTGCAGTTTGTTAAATGGTGTGATGGTCATTATAATCCTGTACAGCAAAAAAAACCCTTTTTGATTGAGTAGTATTTCTTCTTTTGATTAGGATTCAAGTAACTACAGAATTTTTTTCTAAATCTTGCAACAGTAACTGAATGCTAGAATAACTAAAATTCTGATTCCACCAGAAGTATTGAAATACCGCTCAAACAAGACGACGTTCTCTTTAGTAATCACAGGTTTCATCCGACTTTTTATTTATGTAAAATCATTTTTATAATGGTATACAAAAATTAGTCTGACATATTTTTACTGTGTTTCACTGAAACTTGAGAGGTGTTCATTTAAATTAAGCAAATGTGAAAAACTGGAGTTATAAGAAATGATGTTTAGTAGATGTGAAGAGGAGGTTTTACTGTAATGCACAGAGCAATAATAGCTTTGTTCATATACGAGGGGGCTCCAAAAGTAACTACTTAATTTTAACGAAACAGCAACAGATACAGTAAATCCAATAACACCGATTGATAGAGCATGTTCTCATCTACACAACCCTATTTTTCGAATTTCTTATCGTCACTGGTTCACCATTTCTATCACCGATGAATGAGATCATGTTTGCTAACGTCGTAAAAAACGGCATTTTTATAAAGTTTAATCACTTTCAAGTAGCAGAGACGACTGAATCATTATTTGGTACTCCTGAACATGTACTTACTTTTCAAAGACCTGAAAATACTTCATTAATTACATTACTCCAATATGATCATTCATATTTTTTTTACATAGATGATCAAATAGAGAATTCTTCATTTGCGGGGTTGAAAGCTGTGCAGAACCTCCTTAATCATAACTTTTTGGTAATAATCCTGTAATCGTAAAATAAATTGAGTTCATATAATTTACGAAGTATTTTCAGGTCTTTGAAAAATAATTACATGTTCAAGAGTCTCAAACAATGATTCAGTAATTTCTGCTACTTGAAAGTGATTAAACGTTGTAAAAATGATTTTTTTAAGATGTTAGCAAACATGGTCTCATTCATCGCTGATAAAAATGGTGAACCAGTAGCGATAACAACTTCTAAAAATAGGGTTTTGTAGCGGAAAACATGCTCTATCAATCGGCACTATTGGTTTTCCTGTATTTGTTATACTTTCGTTAAAATTAAGTAGGAGGCATTACTTTTGGAGTGTCCCTCGTACCTATATAATTATGATATTAGTGAATACATACCTATGTCTACGTTTCTTTTTCTTCTTTTTATTATATCCTAATGTGTCACCATTAAGTTCTTTCATTGAGTCACTTCCTAAACCTAGAATAAAAAAGAGATAACACAGTAATTCGTATAAGAATACAACAATTGCATTTATAAAAGCACAATTCAATGGAAACTATTGATAATAATAAAGTAGCACACAGCAGCATTTTAGGAGGATTTAGTCCATCAGTTAAGAACACCGTTATTATTACAGATAGTGTTAGAGGCGAAAGAAAAATTATTGGACATAAAAACTATCATTACCAGTTTGCGTGTAATAAATATACATTATTTACCACCTTCAGATCTTAGAGGTAGAATAATAATAACGTATTATCAATAAAATTCGTATCTTCCTCGATCAGATCGTACTATTTTGGTGTTAGGTTCGTTAATTTTACATTATATTTCTGTATTAACATGTGAGAAACATCATAATAAATAAGTTACTAAGTAAATAATGTTAATTAGAATGTAACCAACAGTGATATTAGATAGTAGTCAGTTCATATTTGATAATATTGAAGAAAGAAGATTGACATTTCTGATGTTTGCATTACTTTTTTTTGCATCTAGTGAAAACTACAATATTAACGAAACTTCTAACCCTTTTTAGACGCGACCTGCTGCGAAGCGCAGAAAGCATCTGTTGTCCTCGGTATGTCCCTCCGTCCGTCTGTCTGTTTTCCGTCTGTCAGTCTGTCGCGTGAAACAGCTCCTGAACGGTGGAGATAGGTATAAAAAAATCTCAGAAAAATAATCCAATCTCATATATTTATTCTCGTGTCGATCGATCGAACTTTGGCGAATATCGAGTCTATAAATCCGATAACGGAACGATATAAGTATAGGGAAGGTGATTTTACCTTGATTCCAAAAATGGTTCAATTTTTAAAATTCTTCCGAAATTTGACCAATATCAAATAGATCCATTTTTCACGAATTTCGAGTCGATATATCCAATAACGGCCACATCTGTAAGTATAGCCCGTATAGGAAAGTGTATAGTTAAAGTCCTCAGTAATACACTATCATGCCATATTTTAATTTTCGAGTCGATCGATCGAACTTTGACGAATTTCGAATCGATATTATTCGGATAATGGTCATTGAAGTAAAAAAAAAGATTAAACGTCAAACAATTTCATCTTTGCGTAAAATCTATTGAACTGAAGTGTAATAGGTATTCACGTTTCTTGTATATCTGTTTTGTGAGAGAAACTATTTATCAAAATGAGAAGTGAAGTAAGTGCATAGACTTCAAAACTCTCTGCTTGTAGAAACTGATTGTACTTGTGGAGAATGTTCTTCTGACGTCACAACTCACAAGTCATCAGTCTTTCTTGTACGGAAGAAAGCAAAGTAACATAAATGTCCGTTGTTATATCATCAACTCCATGCAGAACGCTTCATTCCTATAATAGCGCTGCCTTGGAATGATTATTTCATTTTTTTTTAAATGTTTTATGATTTTCCATTGCCTACTGAGTGTTTATCATACTGCAGCTAGCAACTTTCAACGTCAAATGATCAAGTTCTGTGTCAACTAAGACAATCTGCATTTACTTTTAAGAGTTCCTGAGTTATTAGAAAGAAAGACTTTTCTTACATTATTAATATAATTTGAAATTTTTAAGTAATACTGTAGCTATTACAGAACTTGAGAATCATAACCTGAAATCGTAATTTCGAGGTAATTATATACCAGCACTTTGTCCCAGGCCATTTGCTACTGGTATACCAGAATTGATAGTTTACAATTTTGGATCGAAAAGTAGAATGGTCTCTGTTTCTAATTTTGTTTTTAATTCTAAATTTGTTTCAGTAGTTATTTAAAAAGATGATTAGTTATTGATTCATATATGCTTTTTTTAACCAATATCTAGAATCATAATTATATAGACAATCTAAAATGACACTGTATAAGTATTCTAATAATTATTTGTCAAAACACTATTCATCACTGTTTACAGCTTTCACAAACATATATATTCAACGATAAAATTAATTTACCAAGTACGAGGCTTTCAATATCTAATCGATATAATATTACAGATTTGAATCTGCATGAAAATTAATTAATGGTTTCAAATGAAGAAATGTAAGTACTTCTAAATTCAATTGGCATAGACACACATATCTTATCGTATTTGTATTACGAAATGTGCACACTTTTCCAATATTAATATTTGAAGGTCTAACTCTTTAGCACCATAGATGTATTATTTTATATGTATACCAATATATTGAATTACACGTAATATAAAATCAAAGTGAAGCTCAGCGTTTTGTGAATTTAATCCGATAGAAGTCATATACAGTAACAGTCAGTATAGTATAACATACGATATCGTCCATTTTCTTAAAGGCTCTTAGCTCAGTCAATAAAAGACGATTTTCACGTAAATTTCCGAGTTTAATGCAAACTTACTGTTCAACCAAGACAGTTATAAGAAAATTAGTAAAGATCCTACAATGAAAATGGCCAGAAAGATTAATAAAATAATCACAAATTCGAGCTTTGAAGCAGAAGAGAAGAAAAGAATGAAGACAAGTACTCCTGTATGTCCCCGGATTTATGGATTACGAAAGATTCATAAACCTGATATACCTTTACGGCATATTGTAGCTTTAAGAAATTTTCCAACGTATAAATTGTCAAGATTTTTGAGTCAACAGTTAACACCATTAGTCCAGAAAAATCCTTATGCAGTTAAAAAGACGCAAGAATTCATGCCCAAATTACCAGATAAAATAGATGATAATCTCATGATGCTTACACCTGATGCTAGTTCACTTTTCACTAATGTCCCTGCTGTAGAAGAAACCTTGAATATTTTGAAGAAACGATTAGATGATGATCATTTTTCTAATAAGAATGATTTCATAACATTGGTGAGACTGTGTGAAAAGTTGTCACTGTATGTTCCAAGCAGAGTATTATATGCTGCAAACTTCAGGTACGTCAATGTGCTCCTGCTTATCTCCTGTATTTGCAAAATTTATTTATGGAAGAGTTAGATAAAAAAAAAAGGTATGACTAAATTTCCCAAGAAACCTATTCTCTGGCTGAGGTACATTGATGATGTGTTTCTATTGTGGTCAGAGGACGTCGAAGTTCTGAACGAATTTACTACTAATTTAAACAGCATCTGTCTTACTATAAAATTCTCATTTACAAATTTGACAATAAAATTTATTTTCTAAATGTGGATATAACAAGAGAAACTAGTTTAATTTTGAAAACGTCAGTCTTTAGAAAGCCGACTAATTCGAACCAGCACATTAAAAGAAGTTCTTGTCACACAATGGGTCAAAAATTATCTGGAATACGCAGTATGAAATACCACATGGAGATCATCTACAAGGATGAGAATAGCATTTGTACCGAAACAGAAAATATTTTAGATTTTGTGAGTCAACATTGCTTACGGAGAGAAGCAGAGAAAATTCTACAGAAAACCAAGTCAACAAAAGAAAAACAGAAAATCCGTGGAGTGATCTCGTATTTTAAAAGGATTTCATACCAAGTTAAAAGATTAATAATGTCTCGTTACAACATCAACGTTGAGATTAAACCACCGTCAACAATTCAATGTATTCTGTACCACAAGAAAGATGAAAAGACAAAGGAAGAATTTCCAGGAGTCTACAAAATAACCCATGGAAAGTGTAACAAAGTATACGTTGGTCAAATGGGTAGGCGATTAAATGAACGTTTTAAAGAACATAAAGCTAATTTACGTCTGGGTCACTCAAATAAATCTGCTCTTGCAAAACATAAATCTCATTTGATTGATTGAAGTGGTGCTATTTTATAGTACAAAGGTGGAACAGTTTACGATCAATGTTATGTTGAGTCCATCCACATAGAAGCCGAAGATTTAAAATACTCTCAATGAAAAGCGTGGAATTAATGTGTCAAGAACGTGGGACAGTCAATTTTAAAACCTTAAATATTTTCATCTGTTTATATTTACCTTTAACACATTCTAATATTCTAAATTGTTTGATAATGAGTTTGCACTAAACTCGAAAAGTCACGAGAAAATTCGTCTTTTATTGACTGAGATAAGAGCATTTAAGAAAATGGATGTTAGAAACTCTCAGTAAAAATTTTTATACCACATCTTATAAGATATCATAACGAATACATGAAAATCAAAGTTAAAAGAAGTCAAAATATTAATTGATGCAAGTAAATATCCCAATATGCTCTGTTAATTACCTGAAGTTAATTATCCGCATTATTATGTTACAACATGCTAAAATCACATTAGTGGAAGTTGAAAAATGTTTGTAATTATATTTTCCTACGTCCATTTTGAAAAGGAATAGTTAATAAGAATTTCCACTAGAATTCTAGCAATATGAAGACTGGAAAATCAGTATATTATTTAATAAACTGTGATTTGTCGTCTTCTTATTTTTTCCAATTATTCTCTCGTTTCGCTATACAATGGTTAAATCTTAATTTTATTTATTCCATCAAAATCCCTTAAAATTCTTTCACAGCAATATTCCTGCTCTGTTGCTGAATGTTTTATAAAATCAATTATTTCTTTACATACAGCTTCATGATTGCTGATTATTTACTATTTTAAACTTATAAAACACCTATTTTCAGATCTTCACTTTATTGTTGTGGTTTTCCATTATAGTCCTAAATAAAACTTGAGCTGATATTGTGTCCAATAATTCATTATTGTTATATTTCTCCAGTCTACCAGAAAAATGTTCTTCCTTAAATAGAAAGTAATGATTTGCTCAAGTGTCTACATGTGACGAAATATATTCACTAGCTCAAGTTTCAAGTAAATATTCAGAAAGTGATAGCTTAAGTTTAAATCTCGTCATGTTCTAAGACCAGTTGAAGCTTGATCTAACATATGCTGAAGTATCACTTTTTACTTTTTGTAAGCAGCAAATAAGTGTTTTTTATAAACCCTAAGTCACTTTAGCACATTTATTATTAATTTCTTATTCATTGCTGCTGCAACTCTTGATTCACCACAGAGTGCTTATAGTTACTGATGGAGGTAAACATAAAGTAGAAATTGATGAGAAACCATATTTTGTTCAGTATAAATTATGTTCTTAATTTTTATTGCAAAAGAAGAAATACTCTTTTTCCTGAAAGCCATGTTAGTTTATCAGTAACATCGCGGAATTTTTCTTTCAAAGCATATCATTGCAATACAAACTACTAATATCACACTGTTTTTTTTTTCTTTTTTTTTCTTCAAATAACTGGAATATGAAACTTCGTCGTCCAACAGGTCCTGATGGACATCACTTTACTGTAGAAGAATATTTTTATAAGAGAGTGATTTTACTTCATATCACAATAATTGTAGATAATTATCATATGTAATATCACAAGAGCTTTGAGTATTATCGATAATTTGCATTTTGTTTACAACGAGAGGTATAATCTAGCAATATCACGAGTGCCCCGGGGGG